>UELU01141054.1:0-65981 GCA_900490025.1 Megastigmus dorsalis | reverse complement strand
GAGAGAGTCATACCAGGGGACTATAGATATATGCGGGCACGAGTGTTCGGTCTGACTATAGCCAGTGCCTCACTACTGATTCGATGTTATACGCGTTTCGCTTGTATTTTCACAAACTTTGACCGCATTTCGCCTCGCAACTTTTATACGTGTTTTACTCCGTGCGCGCGACCAGCGATATATATATTCTCTCTCCCTCTCTCTATCTCTCTCTCTCTCTAGGTCATTGTATCACTTTTGTTTTCTCCCGTCATCGTCGCGTATTTTCTTTTGGAATACAGACAAAATGCACTATTGCCTAACGCCTGGAAAAGTATACCTTTTATAAATCCTGCTTCTTTTATTTAAACTTTCTTTTAATGTTAAGAATTAACCAGCGTTAAGCTGTTTACATTAGAAAAAAAAATTGGTGTTTATTTGAAAAATTCGATAAATTTTATATAATAATAGAAAACCTACATTCAAATATCTATAATAGTCGTTATAATAATCTAGAATTCAAAAAATAAAATATAATACACCCGAAACTAAGTGAAATAAATTAAATCATTTAAATCTCTACTATTAGAGATGTTCCTTTATTATGTACATCTTAATATAATTATCTTTTAAGTGAATTATATTCGTTCTGCGAAACGAATGATTGGAATATCTTCACTTATACAAATGAATATCAAAAAAAATAATAAATATTCATGTAGTTTTTAATTTCTGTTAGGCAGATACACTGGAGCTAAGCGACGCGCGAACTGAAAAATATAGCTCATAGATTTACGTGAAAACTCCAACTAACCCGTATATTGAATACTTTACGTTTATCTGAATGTACTCCGATATTTTTCTACTTTGCAATAGTACTTATTTGTTTTTATTAGTTAATCCTTATTAATTGAGTAAGATAAATTCTTGTTAACTATATAAATATCATTGTTAGTTATAAATGGAATCTGAATCTATCACTTACTAAGTAGTACATATATTTTGTATTTTTAAAGTTTTCATCATAGGATAATTTTTTGTTGACAAATAAAATTTATTTTTCACTCTTGAAAATTGATAGCATCACAATATTGAATAAATCACTACCATCAATCATTCATATTTGCTTGAAATGTAAAAAAGGAATATTCGTTCTTCTCTGAATATTCAATTATCGAATAAAAAACATCTTCAATAAAGCTTCCTTTATTCAAGTAAAAATCAGTGATCTTGTCCCATTAATTACTTTTCTTGCACAAAATTTTAAAAATAATGAAAGGGCGTTTTATTTTTGTATTATTTAGTAATATATATTTTCAGCATTTCTTTGTAACCCAGGGAAGTTGGTACTTGATATGAAAATTTTCTTGTTCTATTCTATATCATTTTGTACTCTTGGCTTTTAATAATCCTAAAATATTGCACGGACATTCAAATGTGTAATATAAACATTTAACTCTTAAGTTACCTTTTCTTGAAAACCCGACCTTTTTGAAATAAATCCGGAATACTTTTATGAATACATCATCACAAGTTTTTCATAAATTTTATTCATGGAAAAGTCTGCTGATCTGAAAGAGTAGAGCATATGACAAAACTCGTAAAACTACACACTAAATCTCCTATAGGCAACGAGACTAGACATTTATATTGGAACAGTAAAATGACCGTCTAAAATATTTAGTAGCGTACAAAAATTTTTAAAATGTTTTAAGCTTTTTCTCAAACTTTTCAAAAGATTTCTCTGCACATTGCCGTAATATCATATTTTAATATTTCTTTTTTAACTAATACGCCAAAAAGTTGAAAGTTAAATTCAAATATAATTAACAGTTTTATTGTTTCAAAATATTTAACTTCTTGGCAGCTTTTATGGTATAGAAGTTAGAAATAACACTTGGAAGTATGAAACTGTGACGTAAATTTACCGAGTTAAATTAGCGAAAACTTAGAGCTACTTTGAGCATAAAAGTTACATTTGCAGAAACTATTTATATATATATATGTCAACTTTGCAATATTGCTAATGAGATTATAATGACTTGCCATGAATTCTATAATATCTGATTGTCAGTAACCGAGTCGTTGTTTGAGCCATACGTAATCTAATCCATTGAGATTATACACAAATCAAACAAATAAGGTTTCTATATGATCTTTATCTTGTTGAATGACAATTTTATAGATAAATCAATAACTTGATTCAGAGAACTTTATAGCTGAACTTTTACTAAATAGAGAAGAAAAATAAAATTGTAGAAACCAGATTTTCTCACAAGAGATAAAATATCAACTCAAAAATTGAATATTTCACTTTGTACGTAAATATAAAAATGTCAAACTACAATGTTATACATATTTTATCATGAATATCGTTATTAGTTTTGAATGCACAGTAGTTTGCTGTTACTCTAGAAAAAAAACTTTTTTCACTTTCTAAATGTATAAATATTATTGTTTATAAATAAATTGGAACTAGCAGAGGTTACGAAAAACTTTTAACTTGCATTTATGGATGTAGAATATCTTTTATAAAATATCTATGCTCGTTCAAAGTCTGATATTCACTATATATTCATATTAGGTTATTGAATTTCAAACATTCTGTGACTTTTCTACCATGGATATTAATAAATAAACGGAGGAGAATATGAATGATTTATCTATCGTTGAATAAGACATGCCGTTGCCTAAATATTTTTCAAAACATAATTCTGTACTATATAACTGAAAACATTTTTTTTTACTAATATGAATCTTCCTCTATAGCGGAAGTAATTATCTCGTTTATAATGAGAAAATAAAAATTCGCACTAAGCGTTTAAACACAGATATAATTTAATGCTTTTGGCATTTTATCCGCGAATTCAAAATAAATTTCAAATAATTCGTGTAAATCCTTTTTCTCTTGCTACAGTAAAGTAGATACAATGCCTGGAAGCGACATTATTTCAACTGGTCACAAAGCCATGCTATTTTTCTTATACCTGTTATATAAATACACGTGATAAGGCCGGACGAGCATATCCAGACATGTACAGTTTTTATCAAAGTCCGGTACTTAAGAGAAGCATTTCTCTGCTAGAAATGCACATAGTGTTTGTATCAAGCGCGTTGACTCAATTATCAAGTCAAGTGTAACCGCAGTAAATCCGCACCATCTTTATTACAAATATTCCTTCTGGCTGCTCGATTGTCTCGTCTCCACTGTCCGTCACGTGTCTATTTTTCACGCTGCACATGTATACAGCTGTATATAGGTAATACGCGGGACGATGAAAAGCACGAGCTCGCAGTCGAACGAGCCTCGACTGCTTCCATCCTTTCGCTTGATTAATTGCATTCATTCTCGCGCGAGCTCTGCTTCGTGAATGCGAGATGGCGCAAGAGAAAGACCGAGGCAAAACTGAAGGAGGAGCCGCATGAAAGACGGATAACGAGATATCCAGCTAATTATATTCACGCGCCGCGAGGAGTATAAATAATGGAGGTGTGAAGAAGCTGCGAGCGGGGGGCAAAAATTTTGCTTCCACTCTCGTTACTTACTCGATGCCTGCGAACAATCGATCTGATGGACAAAGAGGGAAAGAAGAGAACGAGGGACGAGGGAGAAAGGGATGAGACGTATTGGTGGGTGTTGGTGGATTATATTTAGCCGAAGATGCCTGATATTGTGGCGAACGGGACACGATGCGATCCGAGGTGCGAGGGAATTAATGCGCTTTTGTTTAAATCGCTTCTCCGTTATGCGTGACTGGGGACTTTTGATGTGTCTTGAAGCTTTTCATTGTTTTGTCATTATAACATAGTCGCATAATAAAATATTCTTATATAAAACAGATTTTTAGCTCAGATAAGTAAAATTGCAGTTTCTTTTATTAAATTTTTTCGTTTCTTTAATTAAACGATAACAATAACAATTGATTAATTAAAATTAATACGGATCGAATATTAGTTTTGTTTGGTACATATTCCAATATTGAATATTGTTTTACATATGTAAGACCTTTAATAATAAATCAAATGCAATTTAAAATCCAATACGATTGTTTTAATAATTAATAAAGTTTGATGATGAAATTTATAAATAAAAATGAACGATTACAAACTAAATGAATGTCGGACCAGTTGTAGGTTTTATCTTCTTTTAATATTCAATTTTTTATTACGTTAGTAAAGGAAGTTGTTAACGTTCAAAATCCAGGAAATTTCAGTGATTTAAATTCAATGGGCTTGAATAAAAATTGTAGAAAAAATAAAACAAACTTTCAATATAAAATACAAAAAGCAATAAAAATTTTTCGGCAATATCAATTTTGTATACATATAATTGATCAATAATAAAATAAATTAAGTATAAAAGTAAAATACGGTTATAAAACTACATTTTAGCTTTCGGTTAACTGATGCGATGGATATCAATTTTAATATAAAATAAAAGAGTTACCTATCTGTTTGTAAAATATATTATTTCATATACTTTCTTATTAGCATGAAAAACAAAATGAAAATGACTGATATTTTGTAATTCAATAAGTTGTAATTAACCATATTTTCATCAATTTTGTATAGTACATTTTGTTACAACGAAGCTATAATGTGCACTTTAATTGTTATTTTACTAGCATGAGATTACATTAACTTTCAGGTGTGTAATTAAATCGGTATACGAAACAGTGAAACATCTGAAAATTTTAATGGATGTTGGATAAGCGAGTTTCTACGTTAAGCAAAATTAAACTTCTCTTATGCGTTGATTTACTTGCAATTTGTTAACTAGATTAAATGAAATTGAGATTATTGAAGGTATATAAAGAGCAGAAAACTGTAGCAGTACATTTTATCGATAAAGATTATATGTAAAAACTGAGTCAATCGTGTATTCGTAGAATATTAAAATACTTTGTATCTGTTGTTTTCTTTGCTCTGTCAATATGGAATCGAAAAGCTTCAGCACGAGTAAAACAGTAACTATGAAATTTTAGTTAAACGTATTCACTTGAAATAAAAGGGTAAAAGGTTATTGATTTACGGTTCGTTTGAAATTTTTCACTAGAAAATTCATTTCCGAATAAAAAAAAATGACACAAATCGCATCGTTCGTTCAGTTACATTAATTCCGGATGGCGGTAAAATTCATTGAAAGAGAAACGTGAGAAAAGTTTGTGTCTACAAAGCTCTAGAGTTAAATGATCGAAAAGTATGTAGGAAAAACGCGATATATTTCAATGGAAAATTGCAAACTCATCTCCGGTATATAGAAAATATTACAAGTCATGAATAATTCACAGCGAATCATTGAAAAGTTGGCTCTCGCAAAATTGTGCCGGAGCCCCAGGAACTATTTATAAATTAAATTCGCGCACTTTGTGACGCGAATCCAATGCAAATTAGTCGCCCCATTCTCTCCGCATAAAATTTAATTCCGTGCGATAACGCATGCTGATAAGTTCCGGCCTCTTCTCTCCCCGAAAGTGTCGCGCACATCCTCCACGCGAACAAAACCCTTTCCTCGCGTCAGTCGCATTAATCAGCGGCTCAAAAGAATCCGCTCCATATATAATAAAAACTCTCCCGTTCACCTTTGCATCCGAGCGCACGAATATCCACACAACTTTTCCGTACGCGCACATACGTATAAAAGCGATCGCGGGAGTTCAGAGGAGAAGGATTTCCATTTGGAAGCGAGGCGCGAGAACGAGTCAGCTCGTATAAAAAGCCGCGAAAAAGAGAGTGAGCTGGAATGGTGTATAATGTGCAACGGCAAGGGAAATAAAGCAAACGGTGCGACGCGCTTAAACGTCCCGCGGCTGTCGTGCATCAAAATGCACATTGTATAACTCTCTGACACATGCGTAAGCAGCGAGTGCGTGCAATGTGCGTAAGTGAGGGAATTTTCGGGCTGCAGGCGCGTGTTAGTGGCTGCGCTCCTTGCATATGCAAATTCACATGTACGCGGCAAATCGCGCGCGCGCACACGCGTATGGGTATCCGCAGACAGGCGTATACTGTGGATGCTGAAATCTGAAAGAGAGAGAGAGAGAGAGAGAGAGAGAGAGAGAGAGAGAGAGAGACAGGGAGAGGGAGCTGAAGAGATTATATGCTGCAAGTGCCACGCGACAGCAGATGCAGCAGCAGTGGCAGCGGCAGCGGCAGCCGAACGCGAAGCGCGCGCGCGATTCAAAGGCAAATGAGGTGAATCCCGTAAATCCAATTCGCACGGGAGGATTGATGGAGAGCGGAGAAAGAGAAGGGAACCTGTCGCGCCCGGATTTCCTTTCTGTGAGACGTGTATGCGCGTGTATGGGCTCGCTGCCACAGCCCAGCCTTACATTTAGAATCAAATTCTTATTTCGTGACTTTATATGTACGACAGCTTTCCACTGTTTAATATTTCTAGACTTTTAAAGCTCTGCGTTCCAACTTTTCCGACCCATTTTCTCTTTCCGCGAAATGTGCAAGTGCGGAAATGTAAATTATCATCACGTTATTATTATTTGCTATATTTGGAACTAATGTTCCTTGCAATTTATCTGCGTAAATGTTATGCAATAAGACTTTGCAGTTATAATGAAGCAATAAAGCTGATTTATTCTTGAAGTAAAGCAACGTTGATGAAGAATGTTCTGAAAATTGAGTTGGTACGATGGAAAATACAAATTCCAATGAATGAATTCTATGCTGCAATAAAAGTTTCTCTAAACATAAATTAACAATTCAGGAATTCGCTGTTATATTTACATAATAATTTCAAAAACTATTTATGAAGAGAAATCGTTGCAAATCTTTCATCGCCCAGTTATTTTTCGATATTAAAAGTACAAACAAATCGTGCAGTCTATTATCAACTAATTATCGGTCGTAGAAAAGGCGTCTAATTTTTTACTTCTTGCACAATACTTTGAGATACAGAATATTCCAATGATCATTATTACTCTGTGCAGTATCTAAATCATCCACTGGTCCATACCGTGTCGTGAAATAATACACGGATTGTACAGAGTTAAAAATTTGCCTCACTGCTCCAAAGCAGCGCGCTCGGCGGATACAACAAACGCTTTGGCCGTAGTCGGTCGTCCACTACACTGCGACAAAGCGACGTTAACGACGATACAAGGCTTTGTTCTACGACATAACGAACCCTGACTCCACGGAATCACGCGATTACCTTACGCTATTGATTAACCCTTTTTGTTTCAACCTTTTCAACGCTTCATCTTCACCTGCTGTTTTCTTCTACAACTCTATGATTTTCCTTCTTTTTTTTTATACATAGTCAGGAATTTATCATTCTTATACCGGAGAACAAAATATTGTAATATACTGTACTTGCTCTACTTTTTGTAAAAGCTTTTCATGCATCCGAAAATTGTTCATTTTAATCTTTACAAACTGCATGCTTATAATTTTTATTGCGCTACGCATTCACAACTTCTACTCTTTTTTTTTATAAAATATAATTGCTTGCTATTGTTAATCTTTTTTTCTCATTTGTCTTATCAACGAACGTTTCGAAATTTAGGAATTTAACTGTAGATGGAACATATTGAAACCCTTTATTTTTCTATTAAAATCTATATTTTATTAAACACCGTCAATAAAAACTCGAATTTGGGCAAACTGCGTGCAAAAACGTGTAGCTTTTGTTAGAGTCTAGAGCACCGAAATGCTTTACTGCGCACTTGGCACCAAACTCGAGATTCAATACTGAAAATTTTGTACGATATAAAAAATTTCAAATCCGATCAATGTTTTGTGGAGCATGCACTTGATAACTACAGAAAACCAATGCTTTCAATTTCCCCAGTGTGCTAGGAAATTCTATGAAATTTTTAGCCCAACAGCTGCCGAAAGTTTTGCGTGAATCTCGTTGTTTTTTTTGCTAAAACCAGTGACGTTTGTTGAATATTAAACTGTAATGGTGCTATTAAACCCTTCATGCACATTTGTACTTTAGTATATTATTAATGAAAAATGATAGATATTCATTAATGCAAGTTTTCCGACTATAAATTGAGATGATGCTTTTAATTTGAAAATATCATATGCACTCATATTTTCGGCATAATTTTTAAGATTCATATGAATATTTATTATCCTGAAATGTTCAACTATAGATAGTCTCGAGTAAAAGTATCAATACGTTAAGCGCTGAAAAAATTAAGAGATCATTTGTTTCGATCGAAGAAAGGATTACTCGAGTTAGAGTATTTCTCGATTCTTACGTTTCGCTTAAGTAAACCACCTCATCTTAAGGAAAAAAAGATAGGGTACCATTTATTTACATAATATATGTATATATAAACAAAATCTAATATATATATATATGTGTGTGTGTTTGTTTATATACAACGGTCACGAATTTTCACCCAAGCCTTATCGTCCTCGTAATTTGTCATTGAATAATCAATGAGCCTTAATGGTTGATAGGAGATAATGCGGTTAGGAAAAAGGCAAAAGCGCTGAATTCATGCACAATAAAGCCCAGAATGGCGAGTAACATTTTCGTGGCTGGTCTGTAGAAGAGCCACTCTAAGCAATAGGGTATTATATAGTCCAAAGACGAATTAGCATTGCTCCGATTATGTGCGTTAAATGAAAAAAGTTTGCAGGTTGCAAAAAAAGTTGGGAGATTTGGAGCGTAGCAAGATTAAATTGATTGTGATTGAAACTTAAGTACCTATCGGTACTATAGAAAATGAAAACAATCAATCGAAATTGTTTAAAATTTAAAAAATTGATATATGTATCTATCGAAAAATGCCAAATTATTGCTTATGTATATAAACGTGTACGATTATTCATTCTCTTGAAAGCAATTTCCATCAGGCATTTCTCCTTGTATAAATAATATTTCATCTACCGATCAAAACCCGATAGATTCGAAACTAGAAAAGTAGAAAATGATTCTTGTAATCGTTACAAAATTCTTAAAAATCAACTGGCTCGGGTGAGTTCGGGTGAAACAAACATTTCTCTATGCTCGCACGGTAATGTTTAAATCAATCGAATAGTGAAGCTGCACCGCCACCTAAGCTCAGTCGTTGAAGGCGGACGGCCTCTTTTACGAGGAATCGTTGCGCAGGGCACGCGCGACGCAGGAAGGAAAATAAAGAGCACCGCTAGGGACCTGCGGCGGAGAAGTGGCTCATATAATTCTGGAAGACGCGTGCTCATTTTGCTTGGCTGGGCTTTTCGTCCGGCGTCGCAATAACCCACTCGGTCTCTCGCTCTCTCTCTCTCTCTCGGTACACGTATACCGTATACTATATACGCAGGAATTCGGTGCCTCTCCTCCCATTATACTCGATGAAATTTGAATAATCGGCCATTAGAGGCTAGCGAAGCGCGACGAAACGCGGTTAAGCGGCCGTGTATAGGGTGGAAAAAATCTCTCTCTCCCTCTCTCTCTCTCTCTCTCTCTCTCTCTCTTGCGCGCGCGCAGCCTCGCTTGTTTATATATATCGCGCCGCCGCTGCCGCGGTAGCCTGTGTAGATTTAATTGAGTGAGGGGCTCCAAGTGCAGCGCTTTTATCGCTTTTTTTCGGCGAAGGGAGGAGGAGGGGGGCGGGGAGCAAGCGCTGATTGAGGTCTTTTACCAAAGCCGAGGAGAGGTTATATTGCGAGGCGATGTAGCGGAAGGAGGATTAACTACCCTATGCATGAGTGGTTATTGTTTTTTTCACTTTCTCTCTCTCTCCCGCTCTCTGTGTTTCGTGCGGGCGCGCGGGGAATCATTGATTGATGAGAGGGAAGAGATTTTTCGTTGTGGCGGTATTTTATATATTATTTATGAACTGACTGCGGCGAAGGATTTTTCCACCCGGGGCTTCGCCGCGGACCTCCGGAAATTTGGGTGTTTCTTTGATGTAACGGTGCGTCTGCAATATTGAATAGCGGTTGCCGCGCAGTATTGGATAATGCAAACTCTCGCGCATCATGGATAATATATGTAGGTATGTGAATTTATTGTTTATTAAATTCTCTCTGTACCGTATAATTTGGTAAAATCTTAAAATCTTCAGTAACAGTATAAGGGGTTGGATGATCGGCATAGCTGTACATACATCTTATGATGCGGCAGAATTGGAGCTCGTTAATGTAATTGGGATACACTATCAGAATGTCTTTTTAGCGTAAGAGAGAATATTATTCTATGTTCGACATTGTGTGCCCAGCTTAACGAATAAGCGAATGAAAGTGGAATTTTTTCATTTGTGCAGTGACCGTGCGAGGGTCCAGAGCGAAAAAGAGTTAGCCAAATATTTTGCGAGTAACCTTTTATCAATGAGACGGCAAATTTCCTCCCAGTTTAACGTGTGTCCACATAGTATTGTCTACATAATTGAGAGCGTATAATTTTGTCAATTTTTTTTTAATTTCCACACACATATATTATTCGCTCTTTGTGAAAACGTATGCACGATATAAAAGCAACATTAGCCGTTTGCATATTTTTTCGCAATTATCATATCGCGGCGGCAGGAGCCTGTTATTTCAAGGAAAAAGTCCTATAATACCTTCTCAAAACGAACCATTCCTTTTTGTAATGCGACATTTCTTTTCCCAATTCCATATTAATTACTTAAAAGCTAGGAGCTAGAGAGTTTTTTTACGCTGCCCATATAGCAGCGCCGCGATACTTTAAGCAACAAGGAAAAAAGGATCTCAAGTAATAAAGGTTATCACCACTTGTTGCTATAATTCTTGGACGGCTCCTTCCACATTACAGCAGCAGCAGCAGCAGCAGCAGCAGCAGCAGCAGCGGGACGTTAATTGAACGATGTACTTTTACTTAAACCGTGAATTGGGCTTCGAGTGTCCAACAAAATTGCCGCGATAAAAGTTTATACTAGTATAGAAAAGGTCTGGCTGGTGCTGCAGCCGGTGCAACGTCGTTAGAAGTAGCGCAACGGCACACCACCTAAGACAACCCCGGGCTGCTGCTGCTGCTGCTGCTACTGGCGCCGTCGTAAAATCCCCTTTTCCCGGACTTTTCCGATATCTGCCGCGTAGAAACTCTCGGCGCGCATGGGGCCGAGGAAACGAATTCGCCCCGCGTCCAATTAGGGAACGAGCCGAAACTCGCGTCATCGTTAAGGCGCCTCTTGTATACACTACCGATGAGAGGGAAAGAGAAAGAGAGCGAGAGAGAGAGAGCTTGCGTGCAGTAGACGCACGAAATCGCATGAAATTTTAAGAGGTCGTTTGGGAATTTTCTCTAGTGCCTACGTGCGCGCGCCCTGTATAATTGAGACGAGCTGCAACATTTTTTTTAAAGGCTTTAATCATTAATCGCGCTCTTTCCGCAGAGGAGCTCGTGCAGCTTGCCGTGGAAGGACTTTCGTCGTGCTTCGCTTTTGCATGGGGGAGCGCGAAAAATGTTTAATGGCTCGTGGGATATTCATGCACGAACTTTTTACACGTGTTTCGCACCTGCGATTTAGACTGTGCGGCCCACTCGTTATAATACATATAACATTGTTTTTTTTTTAAGTTTTTATAGCTGTAATGATTTATTTTGTTGGCTTTTTTATAACATCGCAGTTTTTTTTAGATTTTTTTTTTCAAATATTGCGTAGGCGGCGGTTATAACGATGAAATATTGTCGTGGAAAACGTAGCCATTATTTCTATACACCATTTGTGGCCCAGTTTGTCGTGCATATGCGTGGGATGGCCTTTAACATTTGAAAATTTCAATAATTTTATATCAGGTTACGGAAAAGTTTAAAAATTTATTTATTTCCTAGAAAAGATTTTGCAAATTAAGAATGCTTCAGTATTGATAAAAATCGTATACAGGTTCGTTAAAAATAATGAGGTTCTTACTCCGAGTATAAAGAGACATTCATTGGGAAACCACGAATTGAAGGAAACCCCAAAGGAGTTGACGATTCCTCTCCGTAATATAACAAGGCAACAATAGCGCGAACCGTGAAAAACGCTTAAAAAAATACACCGCGCAAGTCGCAAAACGCTCACAATTCACCGGACCTATTTCTCTTAGCAGTTTCTTACCTCTTAAAAAGTCCATTAGCTCGTTGAGAGCTGCGCAGAGAAAAAGAGGGACAGGCGCAAGGCTCCAAACAAGCTCCAAAGATTTAAAGACTTTTTAACGCGCGCCAGCGAAGGGATACTTTAGACGCCGGGGCTTTGCGTATTATATAGTTACTTATCAGCGCGAGCAAAACGGACTGGTATAGGTACCGAAAGGAGCCGCCGAGCGAAAGGGGCATAAAGGAGATACAGGAATAATAACCGCGCTGACGAAGAGAAGAAGCCGCGCGCTATGTGTGCGTATATACCGATCTGTTCAGCGAGATGGATTCGCGAGGTTTGCTTTTATAGACCGAGTTACGCTTCGCGACGTTTTATTGCTCCACCGGCCTATCTGACGTAACGCATAACGAGGTGTGAACTACATCCCGATGCATTTAGATGATGGGCCGACATGGCGACTTGTATATACCAGGAGATTGTAACCGGTTTTTGATGTAAGAAAAATCAAAAGGTGTTGGACAAGTTTATTCGGGATCTATACTTATTCGCTGGTCCATATTACTTTTTCCTCATAAACACTGTATATAGCCGATGGATTCTCATAAAAGGTGGGATACTTATGTGGTTGGACAGTTTAGTGTCGCGTGTTTACTTTGGCAGTAGCGTATAAAGAGTGATTTAGCTGTGGTAATCCTTTAACGATTGTTTCGCACCAGTTGCAATAATAAATGGCGCGTTAAAAAATATATAGTTTAACACCCTCGAGCGGGAGATATACGAGTGCAGTTTCTCCGGTTTGCTGAAAGAAACGCGCAAGAAATTGCTCTGTATTCCCATGAATAGAGTCTGCATAGAGTCGCTAAACAATTTCAGCAGCGCAAAAGGGAGAATGGAGAGAAAAACAAAGAGAGAAAAAAAAATAGAGTATAAAGCGTGAAAAGAATCAGTACAGAGAACAGCGTAGGACGGCATGTTAATGAAGAAGATGGGTAGAGGATAAAGTCGAGTCTACAATCGCTTTATGCACACACAGCGGAAAACTGGCATAATCGCCATTGGCAATAAAGGAGTGGCTCCCGTATATATATCCACCTTTCATAACGGAATTTCCGAGAGACACTATACGGGACTTTGTGCAGTAGCTCACCTCCTCCGGGTATTTTTCGCGCTCGTGTAAACGTCGTTAGCTCGAAAGACGTGTGTGTGTCTCCCTGATGAACGTGTGTGTACTCGAAAGAGATTCCAGGATTTTGCTCGCTATACGCAACTTTTTACGGGCGAAATAATAACAATAATACTCCGATTAGCGCGTGCGCTTGTGCGTTTTTGGTACACCTCGGACGCGAAATATATGTCCGTTTTTATGTGGATTTTTTGTTATATTGCAAGCAAAAGTAGATGCATTGAGTTTGCTAGCTTATATATATTTAGCATATACCCATTACGGAGAAAGGGAGAAAGTTCGCTTATGTGATATAATAAGGACGTAAAATTAATCTGGAAGGGGATCACTAGATTCTGAACAGTAGCAATTGCTTTTCGTATATTACATGTTCCAGCAATTGTGACCAGCTCTACTGGAACATAACTAAAATTTTTCATGTAATCTAGCTGCTTTCCACTACGTATTTCCCTACATCCAAATTACAATAGCCACCGCGGATTACTAAAAGCAACCGAAGCGCGTGGGCAAACTTTTTACGACTCCACAGCGACGCGAATTGGCGCTTACGCGAGAAAGCTGCACACACGTCCGTCGCCTACACATATATCTATCCGCTTTTATCCATAAAGTTGCGAAATTAAAATTCGTCCACACGTATAGGTATAGGGGTGTGCATGGGGTGGCACGCCAAAAAGCCGCGCGTATGTTTCGCACAGCCAGAGAGAGAGAGAGAGAGAGAGAGATAGATATCCCGGAGAAAATTGTGTATCGCCGTGCGCCACGCATATAAATATTTGCGATAAACTTAACCCAGAAGTGCATCGGCGAATGAAACTCGCTCTATTTCCGTAAGTAACTCGGCTCCCACAACCGCAGCTATTCCGAATATCTCTCTTATAACGTAAATCTCTTAACGAACACCGCTTCTACCCGGTAAATCGCCGAGTTTTTTGAGCTTCTACTCGCTGATGCTGCTACTGCTGCTGCTACTGCTGCTCGTGTACTCGTCGACGCGGAATAAAAGTCAACGCTTTCGTGGTGCGGCCGCGTGACCGAATTTATTTGTGGATCGTAATTTATCTCTGAACAGTGGCGTGAATTCCCCTGTTTGGCATAATAAAACAACGAGAGGACCGCGTTTATCGGATTAATATGCGGAAATTTTACAAAGTTTAATCATTCATTTAAACCGGAAAAGTATAATATATCCTGCATTATTGGTTCGTTTCAATAATTTCCTTGAGATGAGAAATCAACTCGTTAGAATCAGTGTTAATCATTTCCATAGAAATAAAACTCTATTGGTCGAAATTGTTCTTAAATATTAATAATAATCAATCACAATTAATCATTTGCATTTGATGCGAAAAAAAAGCTTTGACTCGCTATTTTTCCCGTACTTTGTTCATCAACCGATATATTTATTTTACTATCGCCCGGCAAAGGAACCACTTTTCCCAACTCATCCTCGCCGACGAACTCGCTCAACTCGCCGAACGATCGCACTTTTTCGAGGCGTCCGCGCCCACAAATAGCCAGTAATAGTATATATACGTTGGGGCGACGGCAGCTGCTCGTGTTTTTCGTCCCCGCACGGCCCACGGCGTCGAGCAGCGGCATCCCAACTTGCTCGCCATCGCAAGTTTTTAACGCCCGGCCGCGGCGGAACGCCTATATGAGCAGAGAGCAGACTAAGCGTATAGGTATCGGCGGCGCGCGCTCCAACTTTTTCCCGTAACTTATACGGCCGAACTTTATAATTTCAATACCAGCTCGACCAGACGAGACAATTTTTCGCCTCTCTCCCCGTTTTTGCAAATATGCTTCTCTCGGGTGCGCTGCAGTATACTTTTTTCCTTTCGTGCTTCTTCTTCTTCTTCTTCTTCTTCTTCTTCTTCTTCTTCTTCTTCTTGTTTGGACTTGGTGTGTAGAGTAGGCGGTGTCTACCTCGATTATACGACGACGCGCGCTTTCCAGCTATGACTCGTTTTCTTCGTGCGGATCTCGCGGTTTTCTTTAATACAACGGCTAAAAGTGATGAGGGAGTTTTTATGAGACTTGTCGCGGCTTTGTGACTGAATAAAAGTTGGACGACAATGAGTTTACTTTTTCTTTAGAATATGATTATTACTTCGACTCGACTTGGTGTACCTGAGTACCAAGTACACGATGAAAATGTCCTTTTAACAAGACTCTGAGAATCACGAGAAGAATTGGTTTGTAGGAAAAATAACTTTTATCTCTTATTGCATGTGGATTTGTTTTTTTCGAAAATGTGAACAAAAGGAAAAGACTGAGAAGCTCCGAGAAATGACAGGTTATTATTTATGTATAATAAATTATCTATTGTACAGTTTTTACGGTATACCAACGCCCACTCGACAAATACGTCAACGCATATGTATACCCCACGTCGAAACGAGAAATCCGAAAAAAGTGTAGGAATAATACGAGTTGCCGTCCAGCATAGAAGCCGTTATTATTTTATTAGACATCACGTAACTCATCTTGGAAAATCCCATCAATATCAATTCTACGCCAACTTTTTTACATATAAATCAGAATTTCGTTCCGATCCCAGCGTTACGCTGTGATTGCCATCCAAAACTAAAAGATTCGGTCCGCGCAAAAATGTCTTATTCGTTATACATAAAATCAGATTGGCCTTATTCCCCAAAAGTATCGAATTCAAAAAAGGTGTAGAATCAACTATTGAACAAACCAGTTTTTAGCGACCGCAATCAATTCGACCAAAATCGCTCCTCGGCCAAGATCCCGATACCCGCAGCCAACATAAATTTCCCTAAAAAAAAAATTGCTCGCTTTGTTAATCAATTGGTCAGAGCTACACTATTTCTTTTTGTTTATCGCGCGTCCAAAGCGTATAGCCCAACTTTAGAAGCATACCGCGCGGACCTCCACGTTAAATAATTCCGGCTATACCTATATAGGCTTTCGAAGAGGAACAAAAAAAAAGCGCGCAAATAAAAGCGACAGAAAGACTGTTCGTAGCGGGAGAAAAAATTTATTGCAATCGCTCGGAAATAAAAAACACCGCCTACGCGTATACCTGCGTATACTGTGCGGCGGTGGACGGCGGAAAATATAACGCGTGCGCGATTCACGCGGCCACCGCCGCCGTGTTTCCGTTTCGTTTTTTGACCGTGACACACGCGCGCATATATACACGCGCGGAGAGCCGCGACGAGAGAAGCCAAAACGGACGGTCGCGGCTGTATTTTACCCGATACACGCAGACCCGCCGTCGCTCCAGTCGCTCTACATACATGCGTGTATATATATCTATCTATGTGTGTGCACGTGGATAAACAAGATTATTGCGGCATCGACTATTCTCAATTAGTGGCAGCTGCGAGCATCGGAAGGGGCCAACACTTTAATTTAGCGTTATGGCTTTTGGCGAAAGTTTCCATGTATATTATTATTTAACGTTCGCCTCTATACGGCACTTTAGCGCACTTTCGAATTATCGCGGTGCGGGCCGTTACTTTAATTTGGATTTGATTAAAATAAAAGCACAGGATGAATAAATCACAGTGGCATGTTAATTCTCGTTTCGAATGTTGTACACGTAGCGATGCGTGTGCCGAGAGAGAAATTTTTTAATTAAAATATATATTATTCTAGATGAATCTAATTATAAAGCTGCGTTCAATTACAGTTGAAGCGTCAATTAAATCTTTCTTTTATAATCTGTGATAAAAATATTTTTAAAGTAAGCGCGCTCCAATATTTCTAAGCAACCTCTGCTTCATGCAAAGGCTATATACCAACTCGCTGATTCGTAGAATCAGGGGCGTCGCGATAAGCATCGTTTACTACCCATATCATGGAAAGTCAGAGGCATCGGTCGAGCTGTGTACGATACGACAGTCCCCAAAAATTCGAGTCTCTTCCATTCGCGGACGAACACCTCGCGAGGAGCACAGAGGCAGTCTCCAGGCACGGTATAGTCGACATAACAGCAAATCTCGCTCCTACTGTTTTATGGGAAAACTTTGGGTAAATTTTCGTGCAGCGCATCCTGCGAGCGTCTCGTTTCCGCCTTCCACGCTCCATAGAACTTACAAACTACAGCGGAATCCGGTATGTGTCGGCTATCGCACACGAGAGGATCTACCTACTCGCGGGGCTACTCCCGGCTTTTCCCAGCTTGCCTGCTCCAGAGATATAGAGCTTACAGTCGCGGCAGAGATATCAGCTGGAGCTACTGAAAAATATATACATTTCTCGCCGCCGCGTCGCTGAGATACGCCGAGCAAGGTTGAAAATTCTCCTAAATTCCCGCATTCTTCCAAGAATTGTGGCGTTTTATATATTTTATTATTATTATAAATTTTTATGCACTACGCCTTACATAGATATAACTTTGTAATGGTCTTCTTATAGACTTTTACTATTATCTAGATAAATTGAAACTGAACCAAATGAACGCTTGACTGGTCTTGTCACAAAGTACTTCGATATCAAAGTATACCTACTATTTGTTATATCATGTTCAAGTAAATGTTGAAAATATCTTTATTGAAGGAAGATAAATCTATGAGTGACCACTTTTCATTAGGCTGTCCTTTAAATCCTCCCGCCTCCCGAGCGCATCGCTCACAGCAGTTCTACACCTAACAATTAGCGGCGAGTGTCAAGCCACGGCGACTGCGGCAAACAACACACCGCCAGCCATCATCCGTCGTCCACAGCAGTCCATAATTGAAGCGGCTCGTGCGGCGCGCCTCACCTACTCTTCTTTCAAGCTCCAACTGCTCCAAGACCTAGACTCGCGGATGGTCTCGGTTAATAATTAATCTGTCCTCGATATGGACTAGTCGTGCCGTCACCTCGGGCGTCGCACGTACACACGCGGCGGTGTGCGCGCGAAAAAGCCGCCGTCGCCGCAGCGGAGCGCTGATGCAGGCGCTCGTTAAGGACGCGGCGGCGGCTCATCTCGAAGACACGGCCATCGCGCAACAACCAGATATGTATTATTTGCTCGCGGCAAACGGCCATTGAAACAGGACCTCTGCTAATGCCTGCGCCGCCCCGTTGTAAACATATTATACGAGCCGGCTGCGCAGTGCACGGCTATGTAGGGCGGACTCGAGGCCAGCTGCTGTACTGCCGCTGGTGCTGCAGTGACGAAACCGCGCGAGCGTGGATTATTCGGGCTTTTGATGATGCTCTCGCGCGCGCTGTTTACTCGCGGCTCTACCTCCCTCCCTTCCTTTCTTTTTCTTTGGCGAGTAACGCCACCGCTTGCACAGCGCGACAGCTGAGAATTATGGACTAGTTTATGAGCGGCCATTACGTGCCTCGTTCTCTCTCTCTCTCTCTCTCTCTCTCTCTCTGTGTGCATCAGCTGATCTGATTCCGAATTCTTTTTTAGTGCTGCACTGGACCCTGGGGAGTTGAGTATTTGGTGGCGAAGTATTCAAATTTTTAAGCTATTTTTCGTGCTCTTCCGGCTACGCGCCGAGAGCTCTTTGAAATTTCACGATTCGGACGCTGTGCGCCTTCGCAAACTATCCTTTCTTTATTTTATTATTTTTTCAGCTTTAGAGAGATTTTTACAAAGCCAACAACTGTTTTCCTCCACTTAGTAGAGTGTTTGTGTGCAGCATTTTCGCATTTAAATATATACGCATACCTATATGTGTACACTGCCAAGTTCCCGTAACGGACTGCAATTAAAAGGATTTTATTGTTTTAAAGCGGCTCCGGATATGTGAATTCTCTCAATAAACAAAATAAAAAATGTCAGGAGCGGAAATTCTAAAGAAAAATACGCTGAATGCAAGGTATTATATACAATCCACCACCGAGAAACCTATTTAATTTAAATAGACTTACGTAACTCGAGCGGAGAAAGGACATAGCAGCTCTCAGCCCTTTCCATCTACACATACCTCCTCTCCCCCCACACACACTATTTCATCGTTTCTAATTGCATTTCTCCACTCTCCGACGGCCTGAAAGCCTCCAGCTTGATGTACGCACACCGCGAATTCTACGAAATAAGAATAAGTTTGTTCAAGTATAAACAAAGAAAAATCATAACGAATCCTTATGATTAAAGTTCTGGGAGGCGACCGCGTGTATTTCCCGAACGGCCTCTTACATAAGTACATCCGCAAACGAAACTTCTCGCCGAACTGCCGTTAACGTTGGATTCCCAAATAATTCAACGCTCTTATATATATAAAAAGTTTTGCGACCGGCGTCTTAAGGCGGGGCAGCGAGCTTACACGTATGTACCTTGGGCGAAGATCGGCGAGGTTAAGCAGCGTTGGCCGCGGTTGGTATGCTTGGATGGGTGAACCGCTTGCCGTAGCGCAGATTTGGTCCGAGCGTTTAGATGTCTCAACTCGTATTCCCCAAGGTGAGCGGGAAGTATGAAATGATAGGATTTCGGAATTTAGGAATGACGTGGGACAGGGGACGGACAAAAACGGAATGTATAACCATGTATAAATAAATAAAGGCGTGGGATTAAACATTGTGAAACTCCGGAATGAGTAGCAGTGGCAACGACCGAATTTTCTTTAAAAAAGTTTTGCACTCGGAATAGGGCCAGCGCAATAGTTCACCTCCAAATGAGAAAAGTTGGATAGGAGATAATTCAACGAATATATACATATATATATGTATATATATAAGAAAAACACAAAGTTCATATTAACTATTCATTCTTGGACGAAAGTTGAAGTGACCATCCTTGAATCTCTCTCTCTCTCTTCTCTTTCTCTCTCGATTGCAGCCAATAATAAATAACCCCGAATATCGGTGGCCGCGCGGCAATCCGATCGATGCGCTCTTGAAATTTTAAAAACTTTCCACTCGCCATTCTCTGACATCACCCAATCTCTCTCTCTCTCTCTCTCTCTCTCTCTCTTATGCATACATATACGTCTGGGTTCTGGAAATATTCACAGCTATTCCTGTGCCGTGTGCTTCCTCATTGGGCAAAAACTGTAACACTAAATTGACATTCGCGGGAATAATTGAGCGAGTCATGAATTGTTAATGATTACAGTAGTATATACTTGCTGTGTCGTGCACTAATCCAATTATCTCGGTAAAAAGTTGCATAATGGATTTTAATTAGATATTATTTAGATTGTAATTATGATTTCTACCAGTTGCGCATAATTTTATATATGCATTTAATGGATCCTGCGAGAAAGGATTCACTGAATATGCATTTCTTTCATTAGTCTAACTTTTTGAATAATTGTGGTGCTGCTTTAATGCATTATTTATTTGAATTCAATGCTCAAATTTTTACCGAACTAGTATAATTGTATTTTGCCAATAGGTAATTTCTTATCATTATCTTTCAATTACTGAATATTTTCAACGTGAAAATATTCTCTCTTCTCACAAGTTGAATTAGTGCGACAAGTAAGTACAAAACGTTGGTTTTTCATTTGATCACAGTGTACAAAGTCGGTCACTATTCAAATAATTCAATTTAAGAGAGTCTGTAGTAAAAATACAATTTCCGTCTTATCAATCCGAGACGTATACTACTGAACCACCAAATTCAATAACAATATTCCCTCGCGGTGCATTATATATTCTGTAAAGCTTCCCCTCAAACGAAATGACTTCAATCACATTTTCAACCAGACGAATAATGTACCGCAAGGAAAATTTCTCCCCAAGGATATTTATATTTGACCTCTCAGCTGCGCAAAGCGTAACGCGAGCTGAGAGAGAGAGAGAACGGAGAAAAGGAAGCAAACGAGTTGGTTGTAACACGTCACATTCCCGCTGAATGCATAGAAGCAGGAGCGAGCGCGAGAGATGTATGGAGGGAAAGAAAGTCATGCAGAACGACGAAATTACAGAGAAAGAGAGGAGAAAAGAGAGAGAGAGAGAGGAAGAGTTGCTCGGTGAGAAGGAAAATCGCGCGCGCCGATACTCGTGCAGGCGTCGTCTAGGTTGAATCCACCTCGGAAATTTATGCTAGTCATTACTCCCGGATCCACGGGTACGTGCCTCACAGTCCCAAGAACTTACTTTTAGCCTTTTGGCCGCGTCTTCTTTCGCTCGCCTCCCCTCCTTTATACCTTTTATTCCCCGAATGCTACTCGCTCTTTCTCTCGCTATATAGCGCTGAATGGCGCCGAATCGAGAAGAAACTTCCAAAGACGCGCGCTCGGAATTTCGAAAATGCCGCGCTGCAAGCAGCTGCTGCTCCAGCGAATATCGTGTATTATTATTATACCCCTTTTCGTTTATAGCTTTTCTTCCTGCGCTCCAAGGAAAACGCGGGCTTACTCGTATATATGCAGTCCTTTCTTCGCCCTCTCTTATGCATGGTACGTTGAAAGAGAATTTCGCAGACTTTTTCTGCAGACTAGTTGTGTCGCAATTATTATAGTTTTTGTGTCTGCCAAGACTGGCAGATATATATATATGGAAATAAGAAAGCTGAGCAAAAAGCAGTGGAATGCGAGGTTTTTTGTTTAGGTTCTTTTTCCAATAATCGTTATAGCTTATCATACGTATGATTCACGTTATTTTGTACTACGGGGCATGAAATTAAATTTGACGATACATTGCTTACTTTTTGCATAGTCTGCATTTTGTTATATCTATAAGACGAAAAGGTTATTGACATGATTCATCATTATCTGAAGTAGTAGCTTGATTATTTTGGTAACATTTTTTTTCCGTTCGTCGGAATTAATTTTCGCTTGCATGGGTACTAAAGATCTTATTTGTTTCATTTAAGTATATAAATGATCTAGATATAAAGTTTTTCATGTAAAATTTAACATTCATGGAATTTTTAATAACCCAAAGTTGAAAGAAAAAAAAAACGTGTTCACACTGATATAACCTTTTTAAACTGAAAATAACAGATAGAAGAGTTAATGTTGATTTGTAATCGTTTTAATCGATAAACAGTACACACCTCGCTATCTCCCTCCATTCTGGTCTGCTCATCATCTTTGTCACTCATTCTATACGAGTACACAAGTGAAATTTGAATATAATCTCGGTGTCACTTTTTTTAGTGTACACATATTTCTTCACTCATATTTTTTTGCATGAATACCAAGAATCATACAATTTATAACAGTGCAGTAATGCAAAGTAGTGATAGCCGTAAATTTGAAGAAAAGATGTAACAAATGCGTAGCCATTGATATATATATGAAACTAGCAAAGCGGATCCGTTGGAAAGTTGTTCTAATATATATATAGGCTATCGATAGAGTGGGAGAGGGAGTAAGAAAAGTCCTTGTTATTTTTCGCGTGAGGGAGCGAATTCCGCCTCGGCAGGGATTTTTCGATGTACATCACATGCGCCCCAACAACTTGGAGACTCTTGGCCGAACTCCTAACTCGCGAGTAACTGCAGACTTTGCGCCTGCACTATACCTCACCCCCGGCTCTCGGCTAAAGGGCACGAGACTGGACAAAATTTTCGCGAGCGAATGACCTCGCACGTTTTGCTCGTCGTTCCACTTTCCTCTCTCTCTCTCTCTCTCTCTCTCTCTCTCTCTCTCTCTCTCAGCGTCCTATCTATACGTACACAGCGAATTTTCGCTATTCGCGCGGAAAAGAATTCCGGGACTGCGGATCAAGATACTCTGCTGTAGATATATTTGCTGCGTCAAGTGCTATATTTTTAATTGTCATAAATGCAGTACCTCTGATGGACTCTTTTTTACCATCTAAATATCGTCTTCGTAATTTTAACAAGACGCGCTGTATAATTTTGATCTAATAATATTTGACACGAAGTAGATGTTATAAGATAGCCATTTGAGGCGTTTCCGAGAGAGCCAATCTCGTACTTGTAAATAGAGTTTAGCGGAATGGAGGAAACTTCGGTCGAGCCGCTACCTTGAACAACAAAGAAGTGTCGCGAGAGGGAGAGAGCGACGGAATGGAATGATACGCCAGGCGATAAAGATGGCGAGAGGAAAAAGAACGACACGGGCTTTGAGTTTGTAGTTTTTTTTTTGTCCTCCCCCAGTAACTGCGCCCATAAATTTTCATTGGCTGGCGCGACGGCGGCGGCCGCCTGGGGGGATCCACAGCGAAAACTTTCAAATCCATAATCTCGTTTGAAAGTAATCGCGCGGCGAGAGACGACCAACGAATGCTCTCGCTATACCAAAAAGCCGCGCGACACTTTTTGGAAGTATAAAGCTTCGCTTTTCTTTCCGTCCACTCTCCCTCTCTCTCTTTTAACGACCGCGGAAGGGCGGAATTTGGCTCGCTTCGGGATAACCCGCGGAGCTGCTGCTGCTGCTGCTGCGCGCTACAGGGAGAGAACTGTTACGAGAATTTACAATGGCTGCAGCAGCGGAGCAACGGAGCGGAGGCTTTTTTTTGCGCTTCCGTATACCGCGAGTACGAGCGCGCGCGCAGACGTATAAATTCTCCAGGCTGGGTCTTAGCGCTGGCAAAGCAAAGGGGAGTAGTCGCGACTCGCTTTTATATGTGCGCGCCGCTCTCGATTCTTTCTGTTTCGCGGCCGAATCTTTAACCCATTTAAAGGAGGAATTACTACCACCGCGACAGAGGGAGAATATTAAATCTGGGCGATCTCCTTTTCGGAGAACGAAAACGGAGTTCGAAATGAAAATTTTCCTTTCATAATCTCGAACGATCGTAAAGCGGTCATCGTAAAGTGAGTGTGTGCCTGTGTGTATGTATGTCTTCCTTGAAAGGATAAAGAATATGGTACGATTACATTTGAATCCGTATGAAATGTCTGTTTCAAAAAAATCCCCAGTCCGGATAAAAAGTTTTTAATTATATGGATATATAAGAGGATAATTGACATTTCGAGAAAAACGCATCGCAGCCCCGAAGATCGATGGGAGGCAGGAATATTTTTGCCGAGGTCACAAAATTCATTATTCGCGGGAACATTTATGCTAAATTGACTTTCAAGAATTGAAAACCGTTCGCTCGCTCCACGTTCGAGAATCGTCGATACGAAAATTTTGAGCGTCGGGAAGAGATAATACACGAGCGCGAGCTCAATGTGTACTTTTCCCCGGAATCGATGATATTGTTATTTTGCAAAAATGCCTTTTCCTCGATTTCGTCTCGCCCACTTGAAGCGGGATTCAAAACAAAGAATGTCCATCTCCTCTAGCGCGGAAAGATACAACAAACAGAGATCCGAGATCCTCGTCCAATGCTGTTCGTCACGCTTTACCGCGATGCTATGTGTGCACTCCACCCACGTACACGCGAGGGGATTTTCCATCGCAAACAGAGCCGAACCGTCTTTTCTCCGCCGCAGAGCTATTCCCCATCCGTTTTTCAGCATTACCACCTTCCGCTGGAAAAATCCCACGCTACACTGCACGCGTACAGTGTGTATCTGTGTGTGCGTCTGTGTGTGTGTGTGTGTGTGTGTGTATGGGAAATCGGTCTGTATACGCGACTTGTTATTTTCCCGAGCAATCCCGTATTTATCGATTGGTCACATACGAAGCTTGGCGATTTATCGTTCGGATTAATTGAACTAAAGGACGGCGCTGCGCGTGGAGAATAAAAAGAGAGCGAAACAACTGACTCGAGCCGCGTAAATCATGGACGGGTATATATGTATGTACCTAAATACATATACAGAGACGTACGCGCGATACGCGCGACGCAGAAAAGGAAAATAAGCGTCGTCGATAAAATTTTTATTGCCGTCGAGCGCCGACGCACGCAGCGAATTTCAAAGCAATAAATGACGATTTCGAGCCTCCGCCGTCGACGTTTTCTATAGAAATTTCAAAAGCTCGGACTTGGTAAACAAGCGCTTTTATTCCCGCCACGGAGGCAAGTATTGTGTCGTATACCGCGCGGACTCTAGACGTCGATTATATTCAGATGAATAGAAGAAGAAAGGGCCGAAATATATTTCGTTTTCGAAAATATCTTTTTTTCCGAGCAACTTTTCCTTCATCGTCCCTCTTTGTCTTCCTATGGAATTATCGAATGGATTTTCGTTATTCTTCGATGGAGAAACTGATTAAATGCGTCGAAACAAACCGGCGACCAGTGAATATTCAAGAAACTCCGCTGCTCTAATTAATATGCGCGACGAGGAGTTCTCGCGAACAAATTGTAAGTTTAATTAGTTGAGCTGATTTGAGAATTCACGATAAAGTGTAGGTCGATTTAAAATTCATGTACTCTCTGTACATTAATTAATATATTAATTTTTAATGACCGAAATTCATGAAATATTGGTATTCGATAGTAAACTAGCTTTAGCTCGCTTTAGCGCGCGAATATTGTACTGATCGTTTCGTGCCGGCCGATCCGATGTATTGAAATTTAAAATATGCATTATATTGTTTCGTCTATTAATTGTGTATAAAGGGGCAACTGGAATTCCAATCGCCTGACACATCAAACATAAAGGCCTCTAATACAGTGCAATACACAAACTATTTGAATAAAAGCAGTGCGCCGAGTGTTTCCCATCGAAACACGATAATTTGTTATTATCAGATTTGACGCGCTTCGGTGTATAATTGCAATTATCGTTGACACCAATTATAACTTGGAGCAACTAGGCTAAGTACAGCTCAGATTATACTAGAGGCGCAGTACTACCTTGACGGATACGACTATTATACTTGTACAACAAATATATAGGTGATCGGAAACTGTGGGATCAACTTACCAGAGTTCACGTGGCAACACAACCAAGCCAAGAGAAGCTTAAAAATCAAATGCCAACGCAATGAGACGAAGCATTACGAATTCACCGCGAGGCTCTGAAGAAGCTCGACAAATCCAGCAGCGCCTCGTAATCTGGGAGACGCACGAGGACAAAATCTTTATCGCGTCCATTCTGCACGACACGAGCCCGCATAAAAATCCCCATTACAATACCCACCGATTCTCGGCCAATATAATACCGTCCTTTATATTTTTACCTCCTCGTAAAACATCAAAAAGCGCAGCTCCGACTTTATCTCACACGGGCGTCGTCACTCGCAGCTTACCAATCTAAATCACGCGCATCCCTAATTACTTTAATCACGTTTGCTACTTCCATTCTGCAAACAAGCATTTATATATATACTCTGAAGATTGCGACATCAAAAGCGCATCAAACTCCACTGCCTCGCTGAAATCTAAGTAACTCTCCATGTATAAATATATATACATGTATTTAGATCTTGTTTCCTTTTAGAGTCCCTACGGCTGTATATATATACGTTTTACTTTTACCGTTAAATGTACGTAGCGCGTCAGCGTAGATTCAGTCACGCGCGACTATAGATATGCGGATGATGATAAGATGGAGCTTAGCGCAGCTCCGAGTTTTGTTTTTTTTCCTATTTGATACGTGAGTCGCAGTGGTATTAGGACGTATGTGTAGCCGAAGATGATAACTAACCGCGCCCTTTCTCAGCTTGTATAGCGAGCTTTGCGTCGATGATTGCACAAACTCCAAAATTTGATTGATGAATCATTTTGAACGGTTCATTGTGTACAATATTATTAATGTATCCCTCCTTGACCAAAAAAAAACCTGCTTAGTTATGCTGCTCCTTTCCAGAGCTTACTGCATACCTCGATATGCTGTCGTAAATAAAATAGGTGTCCTTCTTGAAAAATTTATAGGATTTACGTTAGGAAAAGTTAAGGGAAGAAATATAATTGCATTTCATACTGGGCATTAAAACTGAAATAGCAGCGGAGTGTTTGCGTTTTGCACTTTTGTTTACGTGTTTGTATCTTGACACGGAACTGCTGCGTAAAAACGAAAGTTTGGTTATGTACGTGTCCCATAAGTATAGCCACTTTGATGGGTATACTTTTAACCGAGTTCTTCGTTGTTAGATGTAATTAGGATTACGACGGTAATGAGAAGATGTGAAGCGATTACGTGACTACGAGGACGAACGTGAGTTAATTTTCTTAAGAGGTTAGCCGGTGCCCTTCAAATGGTTATGGTTTTGATAAATTTTACACTGATGGCTAGACTTTTTTACTCGTGATAGTATAAATCATGAATATAAAAAGTATAGAACTAATTTTTTCTATGTTACATCTATACGAGGTTCGATGTACAGATTAATTGTTAACCAGCTAAATTCTAGTAAGCAAAGTCTCTCGCGTCTGATGAAAGCCTGACTGATTTCCCTTGCTACTGAAACTTTAAAGATTGTTTAACAATTCATACAATTAACTAACTTGTAACCAACTTAATCAAAAATATTATCTACCATTAGGTTCGCAATACAAAAAAGCACCGAAAACCGAAACAAAAAACTGAATTTTTTTCTGAACCGACTCGAATTTGTCAGCAAGTTAAAACAATCGCGATAATTAAAGTGCATTAAAAGAGAACAATAGAAAAGTAACAAGCGACGTGAAAACATTAAAACGCCCTTCTCGAGGAGAAAGAAAAAAAATTAAAAAAGTGGAAATAAACGACGACATCTCTCTCTCTCTTTTTCTCTCTCTCTCCGGCTCTCCCTCCTTCTACGTCGTCGAAAAAATCATCGTAACAACAATTAACGAGCATCGTTTTAAAGGCCGTATACCGAAGCACTGAAAAATCAAGAATTACTTTTTTTCTTTCTCTCTCTCTCTCTTCCTCTTCCCCATATCACGTAAACCATTAACCGGAGAGAGAGAGAGAGAGAGAGAGAGAGAGAGAGAGAAAAAGAGAGCCTCGGGTAATAAAAATAAAAGCTTGCCTGCAGAGTCCACAAGTGCTCGAGAGCACCACCCACACACGCGAGTAGTGGAACTTTTTTTCCTTTCTATAATTCTATCTGGAAATAGGGCGTTAAAAAGTATATAGCCGAGGCTTATACTGTCGATTCGTATCGACTCTCTCTCCCTGCCTCTCTTTGGCGCCCAAGCCACACACAACCCGGAGCTCTTGGATCGACCAAATCCCTCTTGCTTCCTCTTTCTCTCTCTCTCTCCCTCTCTCTCACTCTTCCTCGTCTGCTAGTGTACTCTTCACTTTTCTCCTTCCTCCTTCTCTCGCAACTTTTCCTCTCCTCGAGCAGCTCTCCGTATTCGTGTCGCCGTCTTATACTCTTTTATTTCAATCGGGCGCCCAAGAGGAGCAGCGAAGCACGTGTGCTGCCAGAGAGCTGCACATAGTCTAGCTGCAACTTTTCATCATTACCATTCGTGTGTGAACTTTTAACGAATCGCCAGTTCGTGTTCCGAATCCTTCCAGCAGTTCCTCCCACACATTTTTGTTGCGAGCTGTCGTACATAACTATTTTTATTTTTACGATCGTATATGCAGTGCGCAAACTGTCAACCTCCTGGACGAGCATTGGATTTTATTATTTGATAAACGCGGAACCTCCCCTCCACGACCCGAAAACGAAAACCCATGATCCTCGAGTGGAATTCGTTCTTTTTTTCTCTGCCACCATCCTATCTCTTTTTATCTCCTCGAGTCTCCTGGAACAGACCACTAATACCTTACCCCATTTTCTCTCTCCTCGCAGTTTCGTACTATCGAAGGTAGTTGGGCGCCAATTTGAAGTGGCACGTGACAGTTTCAGCAATAGGCGGATAATTGAAAGTGCCAACGGCTGACAGCCGTTTAACGTTCGCTTATATACTGCGTGTGACTATCATTCTAGTGAAGTCTCTCTCTCTCTCTCTCTCTCTCTCTCTCTCTCTATATATATATCTCCCTCTCCTTCTTCTCGCATTATTCTCGATTCCACGGTTGCAAACCACCAGCCAGTTGGTCCCAGTCTGTTAATTAAGACGTTCATTAAGACGGCGAATTTAGTCTCTGTCGCGTTGAAATCTACCGTCGTCTCTTTTGTGTCACTTATTACGTGGCGTCACTAATGCCAGATATTCGCCATCGAGGGATGAGTAACCTGGGGTGGATATATTTAATGCGGAGAGTAGGGGATAAAGGTCTGATTAAGCCGCATAAATATTATCTGCACCTAAGCGTGTGCGACAGAATTATGCGTCGCGAAATTTCTTGTGTTAATTAAATTTCGGGATCCAAGGTTATGCAGTGAGGGATTGCATTTACCAAAAACCTCCGGATTTGGGTAACTTATGAGTTTTAGTATTAGAAATGGGGCGTTTAGCTGTTGTCAATGCTAGTTAGTCGTACAATTTAAATATTACAATATTTTATTGATTTAATTTTATAGCATTGTATAAAGCATGGAGCAAACTAAATTTAATAAAGCATTCACATCCTCCGTATTTCTGTAAAAAAACCTCAATTTTATGCCTGATGTAGAAAAACGAATAAATTCAGATGTGCTCAAATTTTTCCATGTGCCATATTTCACAAGTATCCAAATACAGCGGTAAAGATTAATAGAGCCAGATACGGGCGAGCCTTTTCACTTTAGCTGAAAAGCTCGATGCCAAAAACAGATCCAGCTTTGTTGGCTGGATAAAATCTCTGCTATAACGCGTCAGAAATAAAGCGCGAACGTAAAAAAAAAGAATGAAATGAATTCTAGCTTTGCGCTCTACTAAGAAATAAAATAATAATCTTTCTTTCCATATACTCGGTTTTACTTCTCGGCTTTGAAAAACTTTTCGATACATGCACAGTCTCTCTATCTCTCTCTCTCACACACCCACACACTTTCTCGGCTTTTGACCATCCACGAAGAGCAACCTCGTTTATCACGCATTACAAACGCGTCTAACCTTTAACGATTACCCGAGAGCTTTCTCTCTCTCTTTTCTCTGATGCAGCAGCAGGAATCGATTCCGCGATGAACCAGCAGCTACAATAGAGAGAGAGAGAGAGAGAGAGAGAATCTCTTTCGCGGGAAGTGTAGGAAACCGGCCAAGGGGAAACGACTAAACAAGACGCAGAAATGTCGTCGACGACAACTTCGAAGCTGTCTCTTTGACGAGTCTTTAGTTCCTCTCTCTCTCTCGCTCTCTCCTTTTTCACTCTCTGCGCTAACCTCAAACGCTGTTTCCATTATCTTCGACTGTCTCTCGTTCTCTTTTTCGACATTTCACGTCGTATCATCAAAGGAACGAAGCTAAACTTCATTTATTCGGTTTGAAAGGAGGTTAAAGCACATACACAGAGTCGCGCGCCCGTTACCTTCCTGGAATCCGTTATTGAAAATGATTTTCATAGTACTTGCTCTTCCGTGGAACCGAGCTTCCGAGAAACATTGCGAATTCGAAGTTGACATTGAATTTTGCACTTATTATATTCGATGCCTTCCTTTTCTGGATGATCCATTTGTATGTAACCTACCTTTTGAGTATGAAAGAATTACAGGATCCCTGTTACCGGTTTTTTTTTTAAATGAACTCGAATTAAATGTCACGTCTTCCACTAAATAAAGGAAAGAATCTCTGTGGAGACTCTATTTTCTAGAAATGGCGAAAGATGATTGATGCTCCTCATAGTAGTAATAATGTGCGTCAAATATGAAACGTGTTCCAATTTTGATAGCAAAATAACTTTCCAAGTTTGATAGCACTTTTTGATAATTATAAATTTTTGGAAGCATGAATTACATAATATACAGCTTCAGAATTGATAATACAAACCGAAAGTAGTCTAATAATTGAGTCAGTCGTAATTTGTCTACATAAAATATCGCGGGATTTATAATTGAAGTGATAAATTTTTGTTACTGTAAGTAACTGATTCATTAACTGTCAAGAATCCTTTTTCTCAGTGTAGTCTAACTAGATCACTCAATCTTCTTATTTTATATACACGGCTGTAACGTTTTCTGAAACTGTTTTTGAAGTTAGACTTTTGAAATATTCATCCACCTTTCATTCGCCACTCGGATTCTCTGTGTATTCACAAATTAAACGACTCCTTTGATTTACAAGGAAAGGGCGTCCCAAAAGTTCCAGAACGAACTTAGCCCGCTTTCGCCAAGAGAAGCTTTAGACTTTGGTCAAGCTTGCAGCCAATTTGTCTTTTCGTTCCATTCGGCCGCGGAGAGGTACGCGAACAATTACTTGGTCCAAGTTAATTTTCACTCCAAAGGATTTAATTCGCAAAGCGTGCGCGGTGGCGAGGAATCCCGTTGGGAGAGTTCTGCGGTCCAAAGTCAACCTCTCGCCGCTCGCTGACTCCGCACGTGTCCAGCTGACAAGGGAACACAGAAAGTCTATAGGACACTCAATTCCGTTATCAGGAAATGTAGTTCGTCGCGCATTTTTTTACATAACATACTGCCAGATTAATTCTGCTTTGCGTCTTGATTGGCGATAGTTGTGCACTCGCTAAGCTGTATCGCATACAGTTTTTATGCAAACGCACGAGATGCAGGAAAATGGTGTTGGCTAGGGGTTAAATCATCATTATCGGTGAAAGGAAAGTATGCAAATGAAATTGTTTTTGGGAATCTCCGTTTTCCTGCATCGCTCTGCATATTCAAGAAGCAGAAATGCACCGCATGCTCGATCCTCCGGCTGGACTGGCTTTGCCACAGAAACGGATGTGACTTCTTTGCCAGCGACAGAGAATCGAGAGTGAAACGTCGATTATAGCTGTACACTTTTTGCATAAACCGTGTAGAATACACATCGCTGAAATAAGGGTATACAGTAATTTTAGATTTGCACGTGCACGTCCAGCTATATAAATCCGAAGTTAAATGCACGCCTTCGGTAAAGTCGAGCTCCACCTCAATAACTATTGACAATGACTCTTGACGTTGCTGTCCAGCGTCATCGTTCAACGTAATGTGAGAATCCTGCATATATAAGCACGAAATATAAAAATACGTACGTAAGTCCATCAGTGGGAAAGGTTACGTAACTCGTCCTATTTCGGTGTCTATACGTATAACCACTTTTTATCGACGGTGTGAAACCGTTCGTGTAACATCGATTCCCTGCACAGCAGCTGCCTATTAAAAACGTATATATCCGCTAAATTGGTAATGCGGTGCGAACAGCTTGACTTGTCTATATACATTCTAGGCTAAATAGATAATGGAAAACTGGGATACGGGGCAGCCGTGGCAGCAGTGGCAACAGTGGCAGAGCAAGAGCAGCATATTTTCAAGCCAAACTCAGCTGCTCCGGAATCTGTAATGCGACTTTGATCGGGCAGCACGTCTCGAGCTCGAGGGACTGAGTGGACCTTCGCGGCATTATCGAGCCTCGTCTCAATAAAAATCGCGAACAGTATAAATACAACGATGGAATGGGACGACACAGACACAGACACAGACACAGACACACGCACAGACACAGAACAGACACACACAAATATATACACACACGAGCGCGAGCATGTAACCTTGTGCAATGTGCATCCTCGGGAGCTTTAATGCACTCGACACAGAGCAGCAGAGAGAGAGAGGAAGAGAGAGAGAGAGAGAGAGCGTGGGGGGCTACAGCTCAGCGACACAAGGGAGGCCGCGTCGAGCCTGAGAGACACGTTCGAGCCAAGTAAAGCCTCGACTCGGCACTCTTTTCTTTCTCTCTCTCTCTCTCCCTCTCTCTCCCCTCAGACCAACCGACCCAGTTTGCTCGAACCCTCTATCCTGCCTCCCCTCGCCCATACGTATCCCTTTTCTACGATTCTCTCGCTCTCTCTCCAGCTTCAGCTCCATCTCCCTCTCTCCGCCCCTGCGGTCTTTTTCCGCTTCTCTTCTCGCGTACTCTTCTCCCCCCGCAGGCGTGTGCAAAGACTTATCGGCCTCTCTCTCTCTCTCTCTCTCTTTCTCTCTCTCTGCTCCTTTTTTTCAGAAGTGCTTTGACACTTGCTCATCGGTTTCGGTGCCTGAGATTAGTGTGTGTGTGGGGGAGGAGGGATAGGTGGTAGAGGGGGGGGGAGGGGGGGAATGGCGCACAACGAGGCTCTTGTTTTCTCGAGGAACGAGGCGCGAGGAGGGTTTTTCAAGGTCCGACTGCTCGATCAACGTCCAAGTAGCTGAATTTTCCCCTTTGTTGTCTGTGCGCACAATTTCCTTTCCATTCCGACTTGATATTCTTATTTCCTGAGCGGGCAGCCGTCCCGGGTCCCCTACACCGGCTTCAACCCGATTTTTATCTATTCTACGTCTTCTTTTTCCTCTTTTCTCTTGGAGGCACACGAAATATATCTTGCGAGTGATGAGCTTATTAAATTTTTATGACTGGCAGACTTTTTATTTTATCACTGAATGTATAACAGTTCGTTCTTTTCAATGCTCAACTTTCTCAATTTCTACGAATTATTGAATAGTGAAACATGTAAGGGTTATGTAATACAAGTCCTTACTAGATCAATACCAGTTACTGCAACTTCCATGTAAATAGACTAAGCCAAAGTCAAGTTCTGTAACGTCTCAGTTTGCATCTCAATTTTCACTTACGCGACGGCACAAGATTCTAGTATACTATCTTGAGTGTGATTGCTCCGTCAACATATATTGACTAAGCCTGATATGCTGCGTGATCCGATGTACAATTAATATCAATATTACTTTCGATTCAGTTGAATAACATTTCCATCTTATAAGCTACAAAAGTACGAAATGAATCCACTAAATCAATTAACTGTCCGAATATCATTACAAGCTAATTGTCTAATTCGTAATGATTATCCCTCGAGCAGCGAACTAGCAAATACATCAACTTGGACACAAGTGCAATTCAAGTGCGAGATAGGATCGGGACCACGAAATGTTTACCTCCCACAGAGAGAAAGAGATATAGTAGAGAGAGCATTCTCGAATCGACGACTAAAAAAGTTTGAGAGAAAGTTCCCTCAACTCAACTCCCCCATCAGCAAAGTGCAACGCCAGAGCAAAATCCCTCCCGCGCTTTGCGTGCATCCAGAAACTCGGGCTAAAATAGAAAATGCACGAGTCAAGATTTCAACTTTTTTTCGGGTTGGGGAAATCGGTCCAGAATCATTCGATTGGACCTGCATTCCCAGCTCTATATATATATATAGAATCTACTTCTCAACCGCGTACCCATATACAGTGAGCAAGTGCATTACCGGCGAGATAAATCCAATTGGAACATGGATGTATGGGAAGAGAAGCGGTACACGCTTTCCTGTCCGTTGGATTTGAAGGAGAGAGAGAGAGAGAGAGAGAGAGAGAGAGAGAGAGAGAACAGCAGTGGGCGATGTATATAGCCGAGAGCAATCTGTCGGAGTGACTCGACTTCTGAAAGTAACCCGCGCTCTATTCCAGCCTAGCCCAGCCCCTCTCTCCAATGCTATACACCTACAACTACGACTTTTCTCCAGCGATTCCACCATCGACAGCAGCCAGTCGACTTCAATCTTTTTCACCCAGATGGATCTATTTCTCCCTTTATACCCTTTGATTCGCGTAGTTTTCGCTCTTCGTATATATACCGGGAGATTATCACATCTCGATGAGTGTGTCTGTGGGTGTGACTGTGTGCGTACCCTTGAACGCGATTCTTTCTTTCCGGTAGCGATCCGCGTTTTTTTTGGTCTCAACTTTTCCGCTAAATCAAAATGAAATGTCGTACTCTCGTAGATTAACGAGGAGAAGAGAGCGCGACAAATAGATTGCCCCGCGAGCGATCGGGAAAAACGTCACTCGGACGAATTGAGTTCGCGGAGCGCGAGAGACAGAGAGAGAGAGAGAGGAAGGAGTATACTTCGCTCTATGCGAATCCGTATTTTCATTTAGTTTGGAATTCTGCACCGAGCCTTTTTTTTATTCGTTGCTTTGTCGTCTTAATTTTTAATTGCACTATCGCGATATCAGTGACAGAACTTTTAATCGCTCAGTGAAACAGTTATACAATACCTTCAGTCTTTGAAAGCTTGTGAACTTAGCTCATCTCGGAAAAATAGAAAAATATTTGAATGCTCTCTACTTCTCTTGAATTTCTGAAGAACTTAGCTATTATCTGAAATTTATAAAGGGATACAAATCACTCACACGTAAGAAAATTTTCGGAAAATGAATCGCATCGTTCAATAATACAAATTTATCGACGGAAGCATATAATCTGCGCGAAGCAAGAGAATCCCAAGAATCCCAAGTGAATTATCTTCCCTCTTTATTCGCTCGACATATATGCCGGAGGAAGAGAGAAAGAGAGAGAGAGAGAGAGCGCTAGAGAGCGAGGACTGATATAACTTTATAGGAGCCAAAAAATTCACTTCTCGCGCATGATTTACAGGTCGAAAGGTCCGCCAAATATTTTTGCCACCAGCTAGGCACTCGATTATCGGACTCCCGCGAGGCGCGCACATTTTCGCCGTGGAGTAAGACAGACCAGCGAGAGAAAAAAATAAAGCGTTCCTGTGAGAGTGTGGCAGGGGTGAGGGAGAGGGGTCGAGTTAATTTCGAAAGGTTAAGTGGCGCGTGCCCACCGGCGAGAGAGAGAGAGCGACATATTAAAATGCCATCGCGGCTCGCTCAAGCAGTTCCAACTGGTTTCAATTTCGCCAGATCCAATCTGTGCTCTACTCGTTGAGCATCTGAATTGCTGCACCCATTGCTGCTTCCCCTGCCCCCCGCCCTCCACCCATTCCCTCCCTCTCTCTCTCAATTATTAGGTTTCACGGCGCCCCGGTTCTTGATTAATTTTATTCGTTCGCCGCCTTTGAATCGGCTACTCTGTACTTGCTACTCAGTTATGCGGCGAGATGTACTTCTCTCGTTTATTTTGGAAAAGACTCCAGTGTCGCATTATTATTGTAAATTCTCAAAGATATAATCAACGAAATTATTCAAACCTTCACTAATATGTTATTCTGCATCGTAAAATATGGAATATTATATTTGCTCTGAGAAAACTTTTGGGATAAATTTTACCCATACCCATTATTTTGTGATCGAAATCGAACTTGATACACACAGAGTACAATGAAAAATTACTAGAAATGTCGTGTAGGCGAATTGTAAGTTTCGTTCTCTCTTAATGTTTCCCAAGCACAAACTTTCTCCGTAAAATGACTTTTTGCATATTGCATCCCTTAGCGATCTCGCAAGCCTTTTATCCCAAGCGCATTTTCAAGCTTCGACCTCTCCAATATTTGGTCACTCTTCAATATGCCTTGGAATTTGGAAACTACAACTGCGGCGACGACGGCGGCGGCAGCCACGCTATATATACATAAATCGTTTTCTATTGAATTTCCTTTGTGAGAACGGTGACATTTTCACTGGGTTGTGCAGCAGCAGCAGCAGCAGCAGCAGCAGCAGCAGCGAGCAGCGAGTTTATTTAATCAGCCTTTTCAAAGGAAATGGAAAGCCCCGCTTTCCGGTGGACAATTTCAAGTGGAAACAGTTGGTGTTATAGCGCCCTACGCTTTCAGTAGTAACGGACTCGGGTTTAAGGTTACCTTTGTTCCTTAACGATCTGGCGCTTTACTCGCTTGTTGTTGTTGGCCGTGCCCGCGCGCCTCTGCTTCCACAGATTAATTTGGTTTCTGGACTTTCGAATGCGCCCGGATTACTTTCTCTCCTGTACCGAGTTATTATATTACCCGGTTTATGGTGTTTTTAATAAAAAAAAAAAAGAAAAAGAAAAAAGCTCCAGTACGGAGAAAAGTTTGTTCGGGGATTACGTTGCCGTTTTAATGAAATCGCTAGTGCAACGTTATTTTGGAAGGGAAAATTGTCCGAGTGTTTAAACGTGCCGGAATTGATAATTTTCCACGTGAAATAATTTCCTCTACCGAAGTGCAATTGGAACGATGAAATAATTATTCCTATTTAATATCTGCATTCGGTTGAACGGCTGCTAAAATCTTCTTCAGACGTAATACCCTTTGAAAATATACTTTGAAAAATGAATTTAAGAAAAACGTTGATCCGCTTAGTCGAAAGTAAGGGAAAATTCCGAGTTAAAGTTCGTGAGATATTACGAAACTGTACGCTTTGACATATTTAAATTTTGAAATAAGTATCCCTCAATACTTCGTCCGCATGAATTTACTTTTATTATGTACTAGTATTACGTCAAACTGCAACATAATAACTAAGACTTTTGCCTTATAGACAGATATATAAACTTTATATAATGTATGTTATTAATAACATTTCATGTATAATAATTTGATATTATACACAGCTTTCACATGTATTTTACTAATAATCATATGATACATGTAGATATATATATATAGGTTTACTGCAATGTACAAGCTTCATAATAGCGTTCCCTCTCACTTTTGGTAACTTGTATACTCATCTTGAAGTAGTTCTCGAGGCTGCACTCTGAATTATTATAGACAGCTTGAAAGTTCGCTAAGGGTCGTAAAATACAAAGGGGCGATACTGCGACAACATTAAAGTATCCCGATGTTAGAGCGAGCTGCAGTTCAACAAATGAAACAAGAATAATTAGAAGGGAAAACGGTTGGTGCCATGCATAACGCGCCCAAGTGCTCGGCAGCAGCTCTCGCTCGAGTTGTTGCACGAGTCAAAATATAATCCCAGCTCCGACAATGGCGTGGCCGCACAAAGGAAAACAGCCTCGTTAAAAGTTTACCATTTCGCGAGCGGGGCAATAAAAAAAAATTCTCCCAAGAAAGGGCTTTTTGAAAAACTTGATGCCTTAAAACCCGTATATATCGCGGATTTAGTTGTCACTTTTTCTTCATCTTTCACTTTACGATTTTCAAAACGTAAACCTTTTACGATTCGCGTTGATGGACCCCAAATATATATATATATATACACGTCTCTATCTCTCTTATACGTCATCGCACAGTTTTTTCTCAATACGAAAAGGAACCTCGGTGTACGCGTCCGTGTGTGTATAAAATACCGCGAGCCTCGCGGCCCCGAAGATAAAAAATGCATTTCCCCCGACAAAAGATGTTTCCGGGAATCCCGCGAGAAAATAGTTGCTGCGACAGCTGACGTCTCAATATTGAAGCAGTGCCACTTGATCAGATAATCCTTAGAAGGTGAAAAGCGTCTTTCATCGTCGAGCTGCGAACTTTGCTCGCTATGGGCCGATTCTTCCGAGCGACTCGATGTTTTAAATAATCCACGAGGTCATCCGAGACAGGGATTTCCGGCCACTAATTTACGCTGCAGAATCACCTATGCACATATATATTCTCTTCGATTCGGCTTGATAAGCCGCAGTGCATGGATCAACGTTAGCGGGAAAATTTAGTGGTACGCGGATGCCACCCACGCGTACCAGCCGTCATTCAAGATCTGCATAAGAACCATACATTAACTGTAATGGAATGTATGTAAAGTTAAGCGAAAGCTTATACAAATTAAGGTATGCATCGAGACTAAACTGCGACGAGAAAGGAACTTTAAAACTAAATCGTGTCATACAAGTGTATTCTATATAAAAAAAGGTAAAAAGTCCTCGATCCATCAATCCACGCAGTAAGTAAGCGCGCAGCGAGCATCGTCATCGTTAAAATCAAATAAAACGAGACTGTTTACTCGCGCGTCCATTGAAGGCACCTCGAGAATCTCCTTACCAACAATACGATACTCGGCCGTGCCCCACGCGAGAGCTCCATATAACGTAAAAGGATACGATCGTCTCGCCCCACAGCTATACTGCACGTACATAACAGCTAAGCGGCCAGCGACGAATCCGCTTACGTAATAGCCGGTAAGGGTAGACGAAAATTGGAGGGCTCGCTTACCCAGACTGCACGCGAATCTTCGGCGCCGGATATTTTTCGCTACCCTCCAACTTCCGTGACATAAGAACCTTTCGGTATAATCTCCCCCGGCTTCCAGCTCGATGCAGCGCGTACATAAACGCTGAGCATGTGCGTATTTATCCGTCGGTGCACGGATTGTTTATGTAAGCGTTTGGAGGCGTTGTTGTGTAGCTGGGCGACGCAGCGATCGATTGAAGTTCCGAGACTTTTATTTGCGAGCCGAGATTATTTCTCGAGCGTTGCTGCTGTGAAGACTTGCTAGATGCTTTTTTGGATTTGTATTATTTGGACTGCTATGCGAGTACTTCATTACGAATTAGTTGTTTATTAACGGATAATTTCATGTATGAGTAACTTGTAGCGAAACGGTTTTTAAACTAATTAATAATTAGAGTTCGTCAATTTGCTTATCAAATGATTATGATTATTGCTTCAAACTCATAAATTTGCAATAATAGTCAGATAATTTAAATGAATTCTTGATTGTGAAGCTACTCAAGTATTCTACTTGATTATTTAACGAAATATCGAAATATAACAAGTTAATTTATCACATTATACTATGCTAATAATATCATTGTACTCATTCATTCAAGCTTTATTTAGGATTGTAAAACAATTTTTGAAACATATAAGAATATCGATATATTTTCATTCAGAAAATAAATTTGTTGCATTATCTAAATCTTTAGAAATAGATCGGATACAAACTTTTAAAATGCAATGTACAACATATATTTCTCTCTATTTATTATGAAATTGAATAATTGAACAATGCACGCAGCTGCACGAAATCGGTGAGTTCCATCCCACAAATGTTGAAATTCGAATTCAGGATGTTGCAAAGTATCTTATTATAAGTGCTTGCCGTTCTCATTAAGACAGGAGGATTCTCGCCGAATCCTAAAGTACAGAGGCGAGCTTTGTCAACATAATGTCTAAATCAGCGCAGAATTTAGAGTACAAAAGACAACGAGAGAGGGAGAGAGAGAGAGCGAGAGCGAGAGCAGAACTAACCGTTTCGTCGCTACATTGCAAGAGCAGATAAGCAGCTTTGCAGTCGTGATTCACTTGCATCGCAATTTCTCCTTGCGCTGCTACATTCAATCACTTCTCGAGCGTAATTTTTTTAGCTTAGTCCAATTGGTTTTGGGGGTAACTGGCAATTGTATCGAAAATGAGATTACGCCTATAGGGTGTATATTATGTGCGCAAATGACGATGATGACGCGATTCGCGCTGAATTCTATTTACATTTAAACAGAATATTAATAACTTGTTATATCCTGAATAATGAGCTAATAAAAAGTGGATATGTATTTGAGTATTAAGCGAAGCTGGAGATATTGATTTTACGCAACATACATATTTATGAGCAATTAATAAGTGCAAATAAGCTTTTAGATTTTCCTATTAATAAGATCCTGCCTAGCTTATCGTAATTTATGCCTGAGTTGTTTCAACGTACTCGTTGATCGATAGTATACTTTCGTTGTGTTAATTAAAATATGCATAGATCTAATAAATAATGCCTAAACCTAAATGAAGGAAGTAATTCCTTTCAAGAGCACAAGCATAAACTTCGTAACTTTATGTTGTACAAAAATTGAAACCGTATAATATCTGATTCCAAGTCAACAAAGTTCCCATTTTTCTGTCAGTATTAAAATTACCATACAGAGTGGAACTTACCATAATTTCCACGCGACAAAAGACTCATCAGCTCAGCTTCCCAAGCCCGCGCGTACATCCTCCCTCCCCCCAAGGACATCTGGAAGCGTCTGGAAGCGAGCAAGTGGCTCAGCTTTTAGATAAAAAAAAAGTAAAGAATATCCTAAGCCCGAATCATCCCTGCCGTCGTAAAACAAATACCAGCGAAGCTCCGCGGCAGCACAATCTTTACCGGTGCGGGGCAATCAAGTCTTATCGCTTATATCCCGGACGCGGCGGCGACGTACGCACGATTCCGCGCACAATAAGGAGGCGAAAAAAGAAAATAAAGGATCGAGGGCCAGGAAGCAGCGCCAGTGCACAAAAGCCGGCCTCGGTTCTCCCATTTGACCGTTGGTGCGAGTGAAGAAGCGACAGCCGCGAGATAGAGAGGAAGAGCTAGAAAGGGCAAGAGAAAGGGAGCTGGTCGCCTATAATTAAAGCCGACCGCGTCGATTCCTTTTCTTTCCCTGCACGGCGGCGCGGGTCGCCTCTCATTCAAGCTGATCCACGAGCCATGCATATTGACCCCATCCGAGAATGAAACAATGGACTCTGCCACCCGCTTCCCTACTCTAAACTTTACAATGTCCTCAACCAATGATTTCTGTTATGTGACTGTGTGTGTGCGTGTGCGTGTGCGGCTGTGTGTTTTCGTGCAGATGATACGTGTGTATGCTATCGGTAACGAGAGACTAATACCTTTTTGTTGTTTGGATTTTGCAGGCGATGGAGGAGACGCTGCAGGGGATGGTAAGCCAATCGTGTGCGGCAATGCCGAGGACCCTACCAGATATGAACAGCTATATTTGTACAAGGTGAGTCCAAAAATTCCTGCGGAAGACTTATGCATACGATTATTATCTAACCCCTTTTTACTGTGTTCTTCGTGGGATTCGAGAAAGGCACGTTCCCCCTGTCCATTTGAAAATTTGAAACATTACTATTTGGAATATTAAGAGATGCGTACTTAGAAAATCGAAAAATCTACGTCTTCTATTTTCATTCCTCGCGAACTACGAGAATAGATAAGCGTTTCCATATTGGATTGAAATCCTGTGTTCCGACCGATCCGTACCCTCCCTTTGACAACTCTCGGGGATGAATAATACATTCGGCTGCATAAAATTAGATTTGATTTGCACGAAAATTGTCGATCGACTGACTGACCGCTCCCGAACACTCTAATTAAAGGCCATTTTACATTTATTTACGTTAGCTCCGTCAGCTCGTATGGCTGCATTTTAGATTGCTCGATTAGCGCCATAAAGCAGCAGCGGCGGAATGTTCCTCAAATAAACGATCAAAGCAAAGGCGCGAGCAGCTCGGGCTTGCTGCAGTGCGACGGACGCGCGCGAGCGCGCTTTGATCATCATTACATTATTTATAGTTCGAATTATTTTCCATAGCGCGCATATTGTGGCCATTTGTGCCACGGGTAAATTTTTTATTTATTTCTCTCGTACCTCGCAGTTTCTCAATCGGCCTGTCGTATACACGTAGTTTATTCAACGGCTAAAATTAATTTATCGATCAATGACGTGTTCGAGCACGTCAGCTACACTTTGCGGTATACAATAATAATGAGCTAGCGAAATATTTTAAGAGCTTTCTAATATATACACTGTAAGTCCAAGCGCTGTCACGAATTTTACACGTGTTCTTTTAACATGCTGCGTAAATATGTAATCATCTCGTATATAAGTATAGTCTTCAAGTGTGTAAAATTGGTAACAATCGAGTTCTTCATTTCTGATCAAAATTGACACACTTAGGATCAGGTAAAAAAAATTGGTTAAATGTGGCGCAACCAAGAAACATGGTAGAGTTTTGATGACTGTAGCATTTTATACATTGCACCTCCTTCGTGTACTTGGTTTTGTAGAACAATTGACTCGATTGCGTGAAAATTGTTCCCCGCTGCATCGATCAATTTCTTTTTCCGTGCGTTCGCAAGTCAAATAACACATTTTGATTTGCAGTACATTAGCTTGACGATAAGAAAATGTCCGTTATACGAATAAACGAGCACTGCAAGAATAAGCAAGAAAAGTCCGTTCCATAACGAGCTTGGATACACTTAAACTTTTCTACGGCGACAAGCTCATTGCCTCCCGACCATTAGCCAATGCAAAACCGAGCGTATGCACTGGAACTACTGCGGCGCGGTTCGGCTCTACCTATAATCGTGAAAAAGTTAAGCGCGCGGTGAAAGAGCGCTCGAACATCGTGGCAAAATAATAAAAATAATAATAAAGAAGAAATTCGCGAGAGTAGAGTAGAAGGAAATAAAAGATAGAGGCGACGGAGGTGGAGAAGGAGGAGCTGAGCGAGAGATATCCTTTGACGGGGGGCACCGTAAGGCACCGAAAGGCACCGTAAGGCCACCCGCTCCACCCCTTAAATTCGCCTCTCGTCACTCGGGCAAAGTAGGAGACCGGATAATCCAATAAAGCTCCGCCTCAAAAGATCATTTCTTTTATCCGTCGGAGCGGCGGCGGCGGCGGCGGCGGCGGCCCAGTAAGAAAACTCGAGGACCTCATCTTTTCCAGTTTCTCTCTTTCTCTCCTCAGCCTCGTTATATATGTACGTGTCTTCTATAAGGAATAATCCGCCGCGGACGAGAGAAAGAGTAGAGCAGCTCCGAGGATCTTTTGCTTTTCACTAGGCGGCCGCCGCACGAGTCTGCGTATGCCTGTATATGTAGGTGTACTTTGCCGTGTGGGCGAGGGGTAGGATGCAATCTACCAAAGTGGATCAGCCGCTCGTACACGTAATAAGAACTCGGCCCCTGTATGACTTTTGCATTAGAGTTTTATTGCGGCAGCGCGGACGTGCGGCGGTACGGTGCTTGTAGCCTTTTTCCAGTTCTCCTGCAGCCCAGGCTTTTCCGATAGCGCGAACATTGGTTCGCGTTCATTGTGAGCCTGGCATCGATTGTTTCGTGCGGCCGCACGACTATATTTTGTTTATTTACCGTTAGTCACTTTTGATGCTGGCTGCCACTGCAAACTGAAAGATCGGTGTGGTTCGTGGGTTCTTTTTTTCTTCTTTTTGTTCGAGAGATTAATGCATTTTGGAGATGTTGGAAGTTTTCAGTGATGGATGCTGGAGATCGAGATCTAGGGAATAAAAAGGGATAAGACATCGGGAAAAAAAAAAAACTTTGGGTTACCATTGATGATTCGCTGAGATCTCGGCTTTTTCTTCGGATGTGAAATAGTTGGATCTAAACTTATACCGATGTGATTTTCGCGTACTCTTTCATGTAGGTCAAAGTGCCGTGTAAAAAATCCGAGTGGAAGTTGATAATGTGAAAGTTTTCACTTGATCTTTTTGATCGTATTCCAGAAAAGAAGCCAAAGCCGTAATTCGCTTCTATATAGTTTTGTAACGTATTCGTTTGATTCATTTCATTTGGCTGTACCTCTGGAATACATCCGAACGTAGGAAACAAACAGAGGTCATAAAAGATCTAATACTAAACTGACGAGTTACGTAGTGTCATAAATGATAGTCATATTGTAGGACTGGCCATATTGTTCTCGCACTTTCCTCGTACAGAACCATTCGAAAGTTATACCGAGCATAAAATTATAGCACACGTGCATAACGTATCTCGCACACTTACCTACGCGATTCACGTAGAATCTGTTATAATATACTGTAAAACAGTAGCAAACTAGATTTTCACCATTTCTCTCGAATGAGATTTTCAGCTTTTCACATTTGGCTATCAACGAAAGAGCTTTAAGATTATTCTTTCCAACTTGGGATACATTGAGTTTTCAATGAAAATGTCGCAGAACTGCGCTTCCCCTTTGATTTTAAAATCTAAAATCTTAACCATATCAACGTGGCCTCGAATCGCTCCAAAGACAATTCCCCTCTAGCGCCTATACCTTACGGTAAAAAAAAAAGTAGAAGAAGAAGAAGCAGTGAGTAGCAAGAGAAGAAGAGGAAGAGGTGACTGGTGGGGACGGAAGAGGCTAGAAGAGACTTTGACACGGAAGACTTTTTAAACGGCCCTTTCAAAGATTCGAACGCAAACGACGCTTATTGCGCGCTCGAGACAAAGAAGCTGCCGAGCTGCCAGGCCTGCTCGTTCGCAAGCTTCACGCGGTCGCGCACTTTTTCCCTCCTTTTCTCTTCTCCTCCTCCTTCTTCTCCTTCTTCTTCTTCTTCTTCTTCTTTTTCTACTGCTTCTTCTTTTCAAACGACAATTAGGCAAAGTCTCGTGTCGCGACCGACGCGCGCGCGCTTTTAATGAAGGACCCTCCGCGCACCTCGAGCCGTCGCTCCTATATACATATACTATTGCTACAGGCCTCGCGAGATGCTTCCACTGCCCCACTTTTTTTTCACCCTCGGATTTTTTTAATCCTTTCTGGTAAAATGGATCGAGAACGTTGGATTACGAGAACGAGTGGAATGCGTTCGACACGAAAATGATTATTAAAAAAAAAAAGACATTAAATGTTTATACAATTTATATGCTGGATGAGATTTTTCGCGACACTTTTCTTATACGATGTTCTGCTGTTCCGGCTTTAGAAATTCGGTAAGTTGCTTTATGAAATGGTTGCTTCAAAGTAGAGAAATAAAATATTTGTGGATAAAGGAGAGAATCGCGCGTTATTTGCGCTAAAATCCCAGTTGTTGAACACGCGCGCGCGCGCGCGAAGGAGACGGAAAGTCGATAAAACGGGAAAAAAAAGAGTGTGTAGCCGACTTAGCAAACTGGATTGATTTCGAGACTCCACCCCCTCTTCTATACGTCTCTATATACTTTTGCGCGAAACCCTCGTTTTATACCCCTGAAAAATTCCTTTAGAAAATCCATTCCCCTTACCTTATCTCGTTTTTGTGCGACGTTAGATTAGATGCCAAATCACCAGAATGTATATAGGACTTGTAAGTATATGGGAATGTTTTTGATTCTTTTTGCGCATTTTTAAAGTTTACACATAAAAGTTCGAACTAATTATTGATCTTTTAAGAAAATGTGAATTTAATCATTACTTCGAGGTTTCTCGTAATGAAACGTATTATAACATGAGGTATATTATAAGCATGTATTAAACGCATATCTCGATATACTCGGCATAAATGTACTTATAGTAACGCGAAGCTGCATAATAGATTCGAAAGAATGTTCATAAAATGTAATTCGAGAAAATCGATTTTAATAAAATGCTTACTAAAATACTTACCTTAGTAAATATTTATATCCTCCTTTGAAAAAAATGACCTGGGGAAGTATGCGGATAATTGAAAAGAATAAGGCTGAAGTTTACTGAAGTAGTGGAAAAATCAATATTTCGTGCAATAATTCGTCTAAAGGGTCAAAAATTACTTTCAAAACGATTCTCCACTCGTAAATTAGTAAGGCAATTTTTAAGTTTACATAAATTCTTCATATTTGTAGGCATCCTCCTTTATTGAAAAGTGGAGTAAAATATTATTGCGTGAAAAATAAACCAAATGTAATTAGAAGCAGTGCGTGTATATAGAAAAAATTTTCTTATTAATAATTGTTGGAAATTAATCGGATGAATTGCTAAACTCTGATAGTACATTCGGTAAAAAACGGACTATAATAAATATAAAGGCAAGCGGATAACGCAATTACAATTGGTCGGCAAAAAACGTGTTCAATCTTGTGAAAGGATCAAAAGGATATAGCAATATTGATTTGGAATTAATCCCTTATTAAAAACAAAGCCTCTGCAGTTCAATGCATTTATTTAAAATATTGATTTACCAGATTGCACCGTGCTCGATTAAACGATTTTTTTTCAGATCATTCAATAATTGGAATCAATGTTGTATTTACTGTACATAATCAATGGTTTTATTTAAACAGAAATTGCAGATAGATCGTATGCTAACATATTCATATGCCAAACTAAACATTAGTAAATCGAGCGCTCAGATAAACAAGCCCGGCATTTCCTAATTTACCGCGAAACAACGCTACTATTAGCATAATATAACGAGTCGCAGTTAATTAGGTCGTTAATTTCCAGAATAAATAGTCACGAGTTAAAAGTAGAACCCAGCCGAAATTCAAATAAATCCCATTTACACACACAAAGACGCACAAACATACGCAGGGAGTTTTTCGGAGGGAACGTTTTGCAAAGCCTTTAATACTCGCGCGTATCAGTCGGGATAGTATCGGGGAAAAGCCATCGGGAGCACGAAAAGCTACGGCTGTACCATCCGGTGCGACGCCGCGGCTGAACAAAAAAAAAAGTATAACACGTATACGTATACATAAATGGGATATTTTTGTTTTCTTCCTCTTATCCCCCGTCCCCCGAGGTAAAGATTCCGTACAGCTACACGCGGCTCTGCACCCCCGTCTCGCTTGGAAATTGCCTTATACGAAAGATATCTCGGCCGTCTCTCCGTCTCTCTTTTGTCACCGATATTTTCTTTTGCACGCCTGGCGCTCCTCTCCTAGCTAGACGAAAAGAAAACCCGCTGCTTTATGATAGGGTACGCAGGAGGCGGAGGGAGAGATAGATCCGATATCTATAATCGAGCTGCAGAGGCTTTCAAGCACTTGACCCGATTCTCTCTCCTCGCGCTCGCGGCTTTATCGTTCTCATCTCGCTGCAGGTCTTAATTTTGCAAGATTTAGGAAAAATTAATATTATACTTTTTGTCGTACGTGCCGCGACGCGACGTCCGACCGGCGCAGCTGCACCGACCAAATCTATAACCGATGCTACTTTGTGATTCTTTCAAAACATCGTCGTTAAAAAAATACTCTTTTTCCTTTTTTTGTTAATGATAAATAATATGCGCGATTATTACTTTCATTGATTATGTTCCCAAACAATTTCGATTTCTGCACACAAACTAATATAAAACTTATTGGATCTCGTAAGTAGAAACAGTCGAGTTTAGTCGGGCGCGTGCGTGTTTCACCCATATCTATAAAACAAGCTGTATTATTTATCAAATATTTCAATATTTCAACAACTTTGCGTATGCTCACTGCGTCTATTGTATTGACATTCGGGTGAAAAGTTTCCACGAGACCGAATACCAAATAGGACTTTTTGGACTGAAGAAGTTTGAGAAAGTGTCCGCATAAAAGAAAAGGTTCGATTTTTCGAAGCGAAAGGCGACGTTACACGAATTTCATGCCAACAGCTCAATGGCTGCTATTGTTACAAGTCTCAATCGTTCTTTTATTAAACGAGGCACTAAAATAATTCTAAAAAAAATCCCCTTCGATAAATTTATTAAACATCTTGAAAACTTTTTTCCACCCCCGCAGCAAAGGCCTTAGAAAAAAATTGCCACCGAAGGGCTGAAGAAATAAAAAAGCAATATCCAGAAAAGTCGTACAAAACTTAAAGACACCGTTAGAATAATGGATCAGTAGAAAAACAAGTGAACTTTGAAAATGACGAGAGTTTACAGGCCACCTTATAAATTAAAACATGTTTGCGAACTTTTTAGGCGAAGGTCGGGTTATTGATTGAATTTCATTATAGTCTCTCGGTGATAAAGCGTTTAAGAGTGAATCATCGAGAGGCAGCCATGGCGATCGATGAGGCAAAAGCATCGCTATTATAATCCAAGTAAGTAAACTCGAGCGGCATCGATCAGTGCGATCAACACACTGCAACAACCGAACTTGTCGAATTTTTCATTAGCATCCGCAATGGGATAGTTATAGGCGCGGCAGCTCGTAAATAAAAAGCCGCCGCGTCAGTCGCAGCGATTAAAATCAAGTTGGGCCGCTTAATTGGCCGTAATTACAGTCGGCGGGAGAGAGCGAACGATCGGCGGGGGTTAATTCGGAATTCCGACGAAATTAGCATCGCGCCGTCGAAATTAGAATGCCAGTGTCGACGAACTTTTAGTACCAGAGAAGGAGAGAGAGAGAGAGAGGCGATGGCCGCAATTTCCTCGGTAAGAAACTTGGCGGGGTACGGCGCGAAAAGCAGCGTCACGCGAATAAAGGATTACGTATACACGAGCGAGCGAGCGAGTGAGTGAGCCACGTCGCTCTTAAAGAGCGATACGCTAATTTAATTTTTCACTTGCTGTGTACAAGCTGAGTCCGCGCTTATTAGCGACGGTTAGAAATTGCTCAGGAGTTTCGCCCTCTTCCTTCCTTCCTTACTTCCTTCAATTACGGTTCGCATCTTTCCTATCTTGACACTTCGCGCATCGGGATCTAACTAATCCAAGATCTGTTGGGTCTATTGACATATTGTGGCAAAGAATAAAATCATCTTAAGCCAAAAATTATCATAAGCGATAGTTTTCAATTATAAATTTTAGGATTTTCACGCTACCACACTTTTTTCACTTACTTATTTTTCACGCCTGGAGTTTTATTTGGGCTTTCGAGCTGGGCTGGGAAATTTCCTCGCGCGCGCAGAAGAAAGGGAGAGAGAAAAAAAGAGACGTGAGGTCACCGTGCGATTTCTCACGTTTCTCTCGGGCATTTTGTATGATAAATCGCGCCAAAATCTCACGTCGCGTGTCAACATTTCTGAAGCTTCTTGTAATAAAGCTGCCATCTTGATTAATACCGTGAAAGAAAAAACGTGAAACTTTTAAATAAAATTGGGATTTAATATTCCCCATTTCGCATCAATGTCGTATACTTTGAGAAAATAATAAAGATTTTCTGTAAATAGATTGCCAATTTGGTGAATCAATCGAAGAACGTAACTTTTATTTAATGTCGAACTTGACATCTTGTTTTTCATCGTTTCTCGATATTCTCACGGGTTTACGCTGTAAATGATTTGCGTATACATTCGTGACATAATTTATTGTTTAAAACATTAATTCAGAATTTATTCAGGACTTATCCTGCTATTGCTGCACATTAATTTACTTAATTATCGATTGGGCGCTTTCATAAGAAAGAGTAATAAACTTTTTACGAGCAGGAACTGCGCAAACATGCTTAATTAATATAAAAGTGAAAAATTATAGTCACATTAAAATAATCATAATAATAAAAGTCAGCACCTTTTTGCGTCAGCTAATTTATTTCTCGAATATTACAAACAACTCTGAATCTCATTAGATGAAACGCAGTCGCAGTTGTCCTGATAGCCGAAAATAAAATACACTCACCGGTCGAACTAGGACACACTGTAGACTTTTATTTTTGACAAGGAATCAAGGCTTGAAAGTAATGGTCTTAAAAGTGGGCGCGTAACAACTGGATTTGGGGATATTGCACAACCACTTTACTTGCCTCCAGCTCCCACCTGTTTTTATCTTTCGATGGCTCGAAGAACACTTAACTCGCTTAGCACTGTGAAAAAGGAGGCTTATATAACGAAAGGGGAAGAAAGAGCGAATGCACAAGGAGCTGGAAAAAGCGTTGCAGCTGTAGCGCCGTCGTTCTTCTTTCTCTCTCTCTCTCTCTCTCTCTCTCTGTGTGTGTTTTTCTGTGGAGCTGCGCACCCCGCGAGGCAAAGCTAAAAAAACGAAACGAGCAATCTGCAGCGTCGTCGACGGCGTCGTTTTCGTCGTATACAGTCGGTCCGTCGCGTAAATTCGCGCTACTCCGCCCGGACTACAAGTACCTATATACCTATACCCTATTAAAAGAAACAAAGAGGACCAGTGGAGTAACAAATGAATGGGGAAAGAAAGATAAAACGAAGGCGCATATAATACAGCGCTCGGCTCCAGCGCTCAGTTAAGCCAAAGCAAATACATTTTACCCTCTCTCTCTCTCTCTCTCTCTCTCTCCTCCTCGCTTCTTGCTTTCATTTTCTTTGGCCGGGCGGTGCAGCGCAGCTTGTGTTTTCGAGGCACTGCAACGATCAAAGCTTGATTAATTTTGCACGGGAGAGCTGCTGCTGCTGCTGCTGCTGCTGCTGGGGCTGCTTGGGCTCCAGCAGCGTCGAGGTAAAAAGTAGCCTTTACGCTGCGTACGCGCGCGTTAAGGATATTTTTAATTACGCGCGAAATGAAGGGGAGTCGGAAGAGCTGCTGCTGCTGCTGCTGATGATGATGATGATGATGCTGTTGGCCGCACGAAAATGAAGCAACGATGCGATACTTGAGCGCGGCCAAAGTTCAAAGTGAATCGACGGCTCTTTTTTAATATATATAACAAAAAGGCTGCAGGCCACGCGAGCGCAACTTTAGCGCCTCGGCCGCTCGTATTATTAGACACTTTGCGGGTATAAGCTAGCCTAGCTGTGCTCCTTGGCCCCAATTAAGCCGAGACCGCCTGCGTAATTAGATTCGCTACTTATTATCGCGTAAATAAACTCTGTCGAGCGGCGACGGCGGCGTCGGACAGACCGGAAGCCTCGGGCGATTATAATTGGTCCGAAAGTTTACAATCGAATTAGCTGGAAAAAGGCTCTATAACGTACGAGGGGAAGTGGATTTCAATAACGTCCGAAATTCCGCTGCAGTTGGTCGGAAATTCACTCGCGGGAGGAATGTAATAACCCACGAGGTTCGCGTTAGGTTCGGAGCGAGAAAAGTAAGCAACGCGCCTCTCCTCCTCCCCCGAGACTTTATAATACATGCCGCATGTATACGTGTTTGGGGCTCTTGCAAGGAGAGAGAGAGAGAGAGAGAGAGAGGCGGAGAGGGCGGGGAGAAGCGAAAAGTTATTACACTGCGGCCCACTGATATCTCGTAAAGCACACTCGCGCCAGTTTAAAGGCAAAGAGCTGTGCTGCTGGAGTAGTAGTTGGGAGACAAGTCCAAGATATAGAGGCTCTCATCCATCACCGACACCTCCTCGAGAGTTTCCCTTGTGTATATGCTGCCGCTCTCTGCCTTTCTCCGCGCGACCCTCTCTCTCTCTCTCTCTCTCTCTCTCTAGGCTTAATGAAACTTTCGTGCGAGGAAGCTGCTGGACCCTGTATGGAAATTTCACGCAACATTTTTCTTTGCACTTCGCTTGGGCGGTGCGCGGTTTGATGCTCCTTGTTGCTCGGATTCCGGTCCCTTTGCAACAGGCTTATATTAAAGCGTAGGGAGGAAATTTCGCTAGAGGGATGTTTAAATAGGGATTTTCCTACAGACTAACGGGACAATAAAACGTATTCAAAATCCTTTTGTTATATTTAACTTAGATTGCTGTATATTATAAAAGCTTCGGTACATCAAAGCCATGTTTACAAAGGAGAGTGTACGCATGCAATTTTGTCACAGATAAAAAGCATTCTTGCTTTAAAAAAAAACACGGCGCAAATTGATATACATCTGTAAAGGTGGCTTTTCAATTAAAATATATTTCCAAAAAGTACAAAGAGTACGAAATTTAAAATATATACAAAGTACAAAATAATCTTTGTATTTTCTTCTGTATGCATAATATTTTCTATGATTAACAATGATCGTAATCTTAAATCAGCTACACTCACACCTTATTAGCCAAGGGCGTATAGAACCGCGAAAAAACATCATTTTATTCTTATCTTTTTATAGATGACTTTTTATATAATAAAGAGAGAAAAAAACAAGGTAAGAAAGAAAATTACGTAGGTATACGAGTGTGTAGGTTTGCGACGAGAGAATACACGAGTTTAGGGGTTATGGGCTGAAGGAAGGATCTTTAAGTAGTTAAGGCCTTTATTGGACGGACGCGACGGTCTTCCCTGTGTTTCCGCGATATTCGAGTTAGCGTTTAGAGTCCTTAAAAGCATCCGTTTCTTGTTATCGTTTTATACGTCGGCCGCGCTCCAACGATATTAACATGCCAGCGTATAAAGTCGTAATTCTCGGCAGGGGGAGGAAGGACGTATAACACTTAAAAAAGTTATTTTTTCGAATGTTTTTGTTACCATCCTGCCCATCGCAGTCCTTATTGGCACGAGTTATATAAGTTTCGAGCGCGTAACTTTTCCACGATGAAAGTGCGCACACTTTTCATTTAATGAACGGCCGCTCGTTTTTCTTCCGCTCGCGCGCGAATTGCTCGCCCACTTTTATCCGGCCAGTTTTTCATTTACGATTTATGCGCTCGAGACGATAAAAATTTAAGTGTTTATTCATTAGTTCAATCTCAATTCAATGGGAGTAAAAGAAAAAGTATCAATCCCGGTAAATTCACGGCGAGCTTTATAAATTTCACAATGGTTTATTCTTAACCCCCGCTTTATTTTTATACGACATCCTTCGATACTCTCGGTCGACGCTCTTTCTAAAGCGCGAATTTACGCCTGTTATTATTGCTCGACGTGTATTTTTCGGATACACACACTCGGTGGCTCAACGAAAACAGCATATATATCCCTTAGATACCTATATTTCACCAGAAAACTTGGAGGCGAGAGTTTCGCATACGCGCACACACACATACACACACACACACACACACACACACACATAACGCCAAGTTTCGCGATCCGTCAAGATATAAATTCACGTTATACTTTGGCAACCTAAATAATACAAGTTTGGTTTTTCCGGATAAGTTTCAGCGAGGAAATATGGTGTGATACATTATTGCGCAATAATATATGTATATATATCCATTCTTACAGCTTATTTGTAAGCTGCTTCCATCGCGTAAGCTACTTTCATGCTTTCGTTTCAGATAAACTCGAAATGGATAAACTATAAACTCGCGATTTTGCCCGCATCGGTGTTTGATGCATAAAAAAAGGTATGTTTGTTATCAATAACGAAGGGAGTTTGATCGGCGCTATTCGATACCAAAGATCGACAAAATTAAAATAGCTGTTTTGAAAACGTGTAGCTTTAGTTTCGTATAAAATTTCAATCGATACTCATCGAATTATGTTTTCGCCTCGCGTTCGCGTATAGCGAAGCAGGAGCTCTTAGCACTCGTTTCATTAAACTCGAGGCTGTGCTCCTGTGCTCCATTCCGGACACATCCAGCGCTGAAAAACTTTCTATCTCTCGCTCTCTTCTTCGTGAGAGGATCAGCCCTTAATCGAAAAAGCGTCTATCGACGCTATATGTAGCTGTATATATAAAGTATACATATATATAAAGTAGACACATAGGTGTACATATATATATATATATATATAAGCTGACTATCGGCGCTTTTTCGGTTTTAAGCCCCTTGGCAGCAGAGCGGGAGAGATGAGCTTTTGAGCTTGCGTCTTTGGGCGAGAGCGCTAGGCTCTCGATATGCCAAGGAGAGGCGAGTCCGAAACTTACTTGATCCGCGGGACGGCAAGAGTCGAGCTAATCCGATTATTTATCTATATGTATAAGACCCATCGGCGCGAATCGAGCCTCGGAATTAGGGAGCATTGTGTTTCTGGAAGAGGCGGACAAGGCGGTGACAATCGCCGGAGGAGGATGAATATTCGGATGCGATTCTCTCACGGACGAGCGACACTCGCTGCACATCCTTTGTTTTATAGAAAATTGATTTTCCCGCGCATAATCGAATCGGAAAAATGTTTATTATACGATATCTTCTTGCCTTGCATTGAAAGTCGTCGACGGAGAATAAAAATATCGCTCGTTTGTACGCACAAATTTATCGAGAAGCTGGCAGCGAGGGATAAGAAAGAGAAATCTCGGCTGAGCGTTGATAAGAATGCATCGGCAGCGCAGCTGCAAAAAGAAAGTTTGAGGAAAAAGCATTGGCAAGGAATGCGCCCGGAAGAAAGCTAGGAAGGAGGTGAGTTCGCAAATGGATTCTCGCGAGATCGAGAATTAAAGAGCTTCGTCCCGGCTTCTCCTTCTCGTCCTTTCCCCTCTCTCTCTTTCTCTCTCTCTCTCTCTCTCTCTCTCTCTCGGCGAATCGACTTATTGTATAGTTGCCTAGACGCGACGTCCTGGCCTGTCGCTAGCATGCAATTAAGAGCAAAAAACTGCTTGCGCGTCGATCTTCGACGACGAGATCTCCTTTATTTTCCCGTCGCTTCGCTCTCCGTCGCTCTCTCCTCCTCTTTCCTTCTTCGCCGGGGCGCACGAGTGATTTAAGCGCGCTTATTTAAAACTTTTAAAGAGATTGGTATTTTGAATAAAAAATGCAGCCGGAAAGACAAGTTTGATACGAACTTCGCCGATAATGTACCCGGCGTAATTTACAAGATTATAAAGCAATTGATGTCGCGAGAAACGTTATTCTCCGTACTACAAAGTCGCCAGCTTTGAGAAAAAAAAAACCCTCAATTTGAATATATGTAGCCATCGGATAAGGATCAACGAATCGTTTCTATTCGAGCCAGCTTTACTCGCTGCCTTTACAGAGCGTTATTAGAGATTGCAGATGGGTGGTGAAAATCTTAAACTTGATAATAATTTTTATAAATCGATAGACTATAAAAACTATTTGTGAATTCTGTTTTTAATCCTCTTATCATAAAGCTTTTCTTCGCATTTTCGCAAAGATTTAATTGAACAATATAACCCAATAAGCCAAATGGACACGTCATGCCTTTCTCGAACATAATCCAACTGGAGACACCCAGGGGAAATGAATTATAATTCGAGCGCAGCTTAATATTGGAGGAAATTAACGCACCTGCGATGTATGCGTGTGTCTGCTTCCACAGGAGGAGTTCGACGACAGGCCGAGGATCGCGACCCTCCTCAAGAGCCTGTCGGACTACAGCAACACGATACCGGCGCCGACGGACCCGGACGCCAAGCCAGCCCCGGCGGCGGGCAAACCCGGTGGCGCCCGCATGGGCACCCTCATCGGCGTCTTCCTGCCCTGCATACAGAACATCTTCGGGGTCATCCTCTTCATTCGGCTGACGTGGGTCGTGGGCACCGCCGGCGCCATCCAGGGCTTCCTCATCGTCCTCTGCTGCTGTTGCGTCGTCAGTATATATTTTATATAATATCTTTTTCTCTCGTTTATTTCCCGCTCTCTCTCTCTCTCTCTCTCTTGGCGGCGGCAGCTCTGCTCCCCGACGATGAAAAATGACCCGGGAGCGCGCCGCGCCTGCTGCCTGACACTTTGGTTTATGAAGGAAATGCAGCCTGCAAAGTTTTATGCCGGGGGACGGGGTTGCGCTCGCCTCGATCCTTTTTTCCTCGGCCGCCAGAGGAGAGAGCGACGGCAGACCTGCATTTGATGTGGTTTATTATGTAAGACGTGCAGTGCAGCCCGGCTGGCCCTTTTAGCCCCCCGGTGTTTTTCAAGTTTAATTGAAAAATGTCGGAAAGGGTGGAGGTGAAGGTTATAAAGGGATTTGGTGATTCAACTCTTATCTTATTGGGGGGCTTTTTTATGAGAAATACACTTTCGACTCAATTGGAATTCATTCGGATAGTGTGTAGAAAAATTTAATGATACATTTTTTCTTTTATGGGCAGCTTCCATTGTGCTTTGTAACTTTTCTTTTCTCTATAGGAGAGTAAAGAGAATATTCCTAAAATAAACAAAGATGGATTTAGTTAGATTTGTGTAGCCTTAATTGCAGTTTACTTGCGTTAATACGACTTATTTATTAAAATAAATTGACCAAATCCATCGAAGCAAAATGTATTGTCGAATTCCATAAGGTGCATGTTATATGAATTGTAACAAATTCTAGATTATTCGATCGATTAATTTTCAAAATTATAAAATGCTTATATGTATACAATTACGATTGAGCATTCGTAGTAACAGGGGAAAATGAATTCAATGAAAATGAAAATAAATAATGATAAAAGAAGCTCGAGCTAGAAAGTTCGTAAGGAAAGTCAATTGAGCTTTGCGCGAGAAGCGAAAGGTGATATAAGCTAGGATCCCGTGTGCGTTGTTGCAGACGATGTTGACGGCAATCAGTATGAGCGCGATAGCGACGAACGGCGTCGTGCCGGCGGGCGGCTCCTACTTCATGATATCCCGGAGCTTGGGACCCGAGTTCGGCGGCGCCGTGGGGATGCTCTTCTACACCGGCACTACCCTCGCCGCTGCCATGTACATCATCGGTGCGGTCGAGATCGTCCTGGTACGTCCTTCCTGCTCCTTCTCTCTTATCGCAATATTGATTATCCGCGAAACTCCTCTCTGCACATTCATATGTAAATAAATAACGAGGGCTAGGCCTCGAGCGACCAACATATTCCCGCTATTGATTTAATTTTGCACAGACGTACATGGCGCCGTCCCTGAGCATATTCGGGGACTTTACCAAGGACGCAAGCATCATGTACAACAATTTTCGGGTGTACGGGACGTGTCTGCTGGTGGTGATGGGCTTGATAGTCTTCGTCGGCGTGAAATTCGTCAACAAGTTCGCCACGGTCGCCCTCGCCTGCGTCATCTTCTCCATCATCGCGGTCTACGTCGGCCTCTTCTACAACTTCAACGGCAACGACAAACTCAAGTGAGTTGGACAACTTTGTCCTCGCTGCTGCGCTGGCTACGCCTCGTCTGTGTGTTTGTATATGTATGAATGCGCGTGTCATTTGATTTCGGCGTTTCTTACGAATTCAAGGAGTATTTTGTCTATTCCTTTTCTTTAAATTCATCGCCACTTGCGTTCTAGGAAAACCTAAACAGACATTTTACCAACATTAAAAATTCCAACAAACTATATATTGATTCGGCAAAACGGTACAGCCGATTCCAGTACTCGACTAGCATTCGAATCTTCGTAACAGCTCCGGAGCATCGTACAGAATGAGCAATGGGAGCTTTGCGAAAGCGTATAAAATTTCGCTGCGGCCATCGATAAATCCAATTCTCCCCCGGAACGTAAACAAACGGCCCATTAATGCGCAATCGCTAAGCGTCACCGTGAACACATTGGAACTGCGGCTTGGTAGAGTACGTGTGCGTCGATCGTGTGTGTGTGTGTGTGTGTCCCTTTGCCCCTCGCTCTCACCTGTGACACGTACCTATGCGCGGCCGGTGCTGGACGGATTTGGATAGCATCATTTAATCCGCGACCGATGATAGCTCAATCGTTCAGTGCGCGCGAGCGAGACCATCAGTCGGCTTTCATTAAGGCAAATTCAGGCCCGTAAACTCGACGGCGCGTCGTAACGCTCGCGGATAATCGCGCCTCGTTACGCGCATACACACACACACACGCACATAGAAAGACAGACAGTCGGTCTTCTGAACATCGTCGCGCCTCTGCAAATCCTATGATTTAAAAGCTATGGCGCACTCGCGAGGTCGTCGTACAGAGTGTACACAGGTGAGAAAAGATCGTTGGAAATGTCGCGGGGCACTCTCGGCAGTTTAGACGCCTTGTTTGCCCGCCTCGATAGCCTGCGGAATAACGTAGTTTCCTTCTTGTACACTCGCCGAGCGGAGAGAATTTCACGGGACAAATCAATTCAAATATGCGCAGAGAAGATATTTCAAGTATGCGAGCAAATTGAAGTAAGAGTTATAGCTGGTGCACATATGTATAATAATGTTATAAATAACTCGTCGCGCGACAGCTCGTGCAATCAATACATAATTATGCGCATCGGACCGTAGCCGCACTCGAGTCTGACACACGTACGCGTATACGACGATATAAAGTCGCGCATTGCCCTGCAAGGATACCGGCCTCCCGGTACGCCGTACCATTACGTGATTATACTACTGCTTCGCTGTCGTATATGCTACGCTTCACGCACTCGGGGGAGGGAGGAAACGAAGGCGAATGAAGATGCGCGAGTGCATTTGAATGGACGCGTAACGAGGCTAGCGGTGAGCACGAAGCTCTTCCAACGCGACTGTAATAATAACAAATGAGTTATTTTCTCTTTCCCTATCCCTCTTTATTTGCCGCGCGCGTGCAGGATGTGCATCCTTGGTAAGCGACTGCTCAAGGACATAAACGTGCTGAACGAGTGCAGCAAATTTTCAAAGGGCTTGAACGAGACCTTCTGCACGAGCGTCAGGGGCGAACAGTGCGATCCTTACTACCTGCAGAACAACGTCACCATCCGCAATGGCATTCGAGGACTGGCCAGCGGTGTGTTCTTCGGTGAGTGCAATAACAACCACCCAAATCCTGATGTATACTCGACCACTGGTTTTCCTTACCAGCGCTGATGAGTCCCTAAAGATCTTTTTGCTTTTGTTCCCTGTATGATTTGTAAAATAAAAAGCCCTCGACATTTGGTGGAGCCAGCAAGTCTTGAATGATCGCTGAAATGCTTATCCGCAGAAAATCTGATGGGCAGTTTCCAAGAGGACGGGCAATTCATCGCGTACGGATCCGACCCGAAGGACGTCGACTACATGGGTGGAAAGCCGTACAACCAGATTCAAGTCGACCTAACGACAGCCTTCACCATCCTGATCGGCATATTCTTCCCATCGGTCACCGGTAAGAATCCTACCGTAGCTAACTCCTGCACAGCCTTCAACAACAGCCAAAATATCCAAATTCCGCGAGCTAATCCGTTGTCCCCGCAGGTATAATGGCTGGCTCGAACAGATCCGGCGATCTGGCCGACGCTCAAAAGTCCATCCCGATCGGGACGATCTGCGCGATCCTGACGACCTCGACGGTCTACCTGTCGTGCGTCCTATTGTTCGCCGGGACGGTCGACAACCTCCTGCTGCGCGACAAGTTCGGCCAGAGCATCGGCGGACGACTGGTCGTGGCCAACATCGCCTGGCCGAACGAGTGGGTGATCCTGGTGGGCTCGTTCCTGTCGACCCTCGGTGCCGGGCTCCAGTCCCTGACCGGCGCACCCCGACTCCTCCAGGCCATCGCCAAGGACGGCATCATACCCTTCCTCAGTCCCTTCGCCAAGAGCTCCAGCAGGGGCGAGCCCACCAAGGCTCTCCTGCTCACTCTGCTCATCTGTCAGTGCGGCATCCTGCTGGGCAACGTCGACTACCTGGCTCCCCTGCTCTCCATGTTCTTCCTCATGTGCTACGGCTTCGTCAACCTCGCCTGCGCCGTCCAGACCCTCCTCCGCACTCCCAACTGGCGGCCGAGATTCAAGTAAGTGCATGCACACTTACGTGGAGAGAAATTTGTGGTAAACGTTACCGTTGCTGTGGCGGTAACCACGGACCTCTTTTGTCACGACGGCATATTGGTTAGGGACGAGATTTTCTTCATTTTTTTTTTCTTTTTCGGAAACTTGTCACGAAACATTACCTTAATATTAAATTTAAGTATACCAATTGTCGTGAAAACGATCAATTTTGATGTACAAGAGAAGCTGCAGTTGAATTTTAAATAATTTTTCACCAAATTATGTCACTTGTTACGGTGATGTAAAACAACGGTTATTTTTACTCTAAATTTCTCTCCGCCAGCTAATGAACAGCTGCGAAAGAGAAGAGCCTAGTACGTAAATCTATACTATATCCAGGTACTACCACTGGAGCCTGTCGTTCATCGGCCTGTCCCTCTGCATCGCCGTGATGTTCATGACGAGCTGGTACTACGCCCTCCTCGCCATGGGCATGGCCGGGTGCATCTACAAGTACATCGAGTACCGGGGCGCGGAGAAGGAGTGGGGCGACGGTATACGCGGTCTCGCCCTGTCGGCCGCCCGATACTCGCTGCTGCGCCTCGAGGAGGGCCCGCCCCACACCAAGAACTGGCGGCCCCAGATCATCATCCTGGCCAAGATCACCGACGACCTCGTGCCCAAGTACCGCAAGCTCTTCGCCTTCGTGAGCCAGCTCAAGGCCAGCAAGGGTCTGACCATCGCCGTGGGCTGCATCGCCGGTGACTACACGCGCAGGTCCGGCGACGCCAGTGCGGCCAAGCAGGCCCTCAGGCGGACCATGGAGGAGGAGAAGGTACTCGTCGATCGCTTACCTCGTCCCAGATCCCTTTTCACCGCTTTTCACCGACTTTTTAACGCATTCGGGACATTTGTACGTGTGACGCAGGTCAAGGGCTTCGTGGACGTGCTGGTGGCGCGCAACGTGATCGACGGCCTGAGCTCCCTCGTCCAGATGACGGGCCTGGGTGGCATGAAGCCCAACTGCGTCATCCTCGGGTGGCCCTACAGCTGGCGGCAGTCCGAGAGCGATCGCACCTGGCGCGTCTTCCTCCAGACCATGCGATGCGTCACCGCGGCCAAGATGGCCCTCATCGTGCCCAAGGGCATCAACTTCTTCCCCGACTCGACCGAGAAGGTCATCGGCGACATCCACGTCTGGTGGATCGTCCACGACGGCGGACTCCTCATGCTCCTGCCCTTCCTCCTCAAGCAGCACCGCACCTGGAAGAACTGCAAGATGAAGATCTTCACCGTCGCCCAGATCGAGGACAACTCCATTCAGATGAAGAAGGACCTCAAAAAGTTCCTCTACGATCTCAGGATTGAGGCTGAGGTCGAGGTCGTTGAAATGGTCAGTCTTTTGTTTTTTTTCTTTGCTTTTTCAACCCGTACCCTACCACCTACCTATTCGTATTGTGCGGGCCGAGAATTTTCATTCTCCCGAGGTGAATCGTCTTAAGTATTTGCTGCAACTTTTGTCAGATGGACTCGGACATTTCCGCCTACACCTACGAGAGGACGTTACTGATGGAGCAAAGGAACCAGATGCTGCGCGAGATGCAACTGAGCAAGAAGGAATCGATAGGCATCGTAAGTGTCGTCTTTGCAACTCATTACTTCCTTTCATGTATATCAATGTGTATATATCTATATATATCTATATTAATTAAGGGTTCAAGTACCTATTTTAAATAGTTACACGAATGAAGAGAAATGGTCTGGTTAATGTTAATTCAAAAGTTAATGTTAATTCGATGTAAATGTGAAAGTTGCATTCAATTCAAGCATCTCTGTTGTAAATAGATTAATGTAAAGTTTTAAGAGACATTGTTGATTGATTGTTGCGTATACTTGCTGAGATGTTAGAAAAAGAGACCAAGCGCTGTGGATCCGTGTTCCATTGTCGAAACCTTGTACATATAGTGTAATGTCTAAATATTTTCAAATAATATACGATAGAAAAGGGCAAGGGAATCTCTTATGAAATGAACTATTTAAAATGGAAATAACAAGCCCAATTAAAGTTATAAAGCTAAGTTAAGCTAAGACGACTCACCAAGTTGAGATGTCTGGGAAGCAAGATTACTGATCGGCTAATGTTTGTTTCTTGCGCTTGCTCCGTCGCGGATACTCTCGTGCGTGTGCGGATCAGACGACGGTGGACTTCAACGAGGTACCAGCCGAGGAAAATTTGTTTCCGGTTTGTCAGAATACCCTTAAGGCTCCAACCGTCCTTCTCCAATCTAGTGTCTCCATCTCGATGTTTTTTTTATATATATCAACTTATCCACAGCATTCAATCACCGAATCCATTATATTATATTACATATATATAATTTATTCCCTCTCCAAGGGGATTGTATATTACTGTACTTGAGATCATGTCACCATTTTGTTGCATTTTTCATGCTCACGATTGCCATAAAATTCACGCATCGCGACGAGAGAAAGAAAGAGAGTAAGAGGGTAGTCTACCGTTCTAGACGTGGCAAGACACAAAAAGTTTATGTTTACTATGTATAATCGCTCGTTCATCATGTAATCTCAGACAGTCGTTTCACTCATCCAGGAGCCATATTTATACATATATAACCGACTCAATGTTTTTTTTTTCACATTTTTGACATTTTTTTGTGAATGAATTCTTCGATATCTATATACATAATAAGTGTTTTTATCATTCCTGCACGTCTCGCAAAAAAGTTGGCCCATTCTGCAGTTTTTTTAAATTTCTAGACCACTTGGCGAGCCATTCATGCGTCGAGAATTCGCAACTTTTTTGCCTAACAACATAATTATATGTGTTCGATAGATTATGTTAATTGTTTTATTTCTTCACTCATCGCATCGAAATAGCAAAGAGGATAATCCCTCTCACTTTTCGCCGAGAGAAAAGTATAGTGCGATATCACTCTTTACAGCTTTGACTGGAAATAATGAGTATACGAAAAGAATTTATGCATTTTGCAAAAACTTAGTGTTATTAAGTTTTCCTGTTATTAAAATTAAAATATCAGACTTGGTTAGTATGTTATATTTAATTTTGCCAATTATATTGTATGTAGTTTATTTTAAAATTTTCCGAGATAGGAAAAGTAAAATAATCTATTGTATAAATCTTAAAAACTATTAGTATGTAGATGAACTGTGTCAGATTACATACTTCATACTCTTGAATATTAACTCACAAAGTCGTATTTTGAAGAAGTAAAATTAGTATTGATCCATAATATTGTTTGCTACCATTATTGCTAGAATTGAATAACCTTTACTACTTTTCTGTACTCTACATTATCGAACATCATTATTTACGACATTTGAATCTGTAAAAAGTAGTATTTCACTGTATAGGTATCTCAGTGCTCCATTTTCAGCTTGGTTGGCACATTCATGTTTGATCGCTTTGATTTTAGTCTACATAATCTCATATTTTATATTTTATATATATATTTTATTTGACGTTCGCATATAAGTGCTTATAAGCTAGTTTATAGCCAGTCTTTCCGATATGTCTCGCAATAATCCCCAGAGCTGGACGTTGATTCGGACGTTGAAAAACCTATGTTTTGTTTGGTAATAATTGTTTTAACGCTACACGTGTATGAATTGCTTTATCTCGGATTAAAATTGAAATGTACATTTTACAGTTAACTATGCACTAAATCCGTTTACACTGACAATCAACACGAAGTATTGCGACTCAGCGCATCGGCCTAACAGCTGCAGCTACTCCCAGTAGACTTTTATTTTAGCGATTTACTTATCATTAGAGCGCGCACATTCGCATCAATCGTTCACCGCAGAAAGTGCTTCAAATCATCGGATCACGACACACATTGCAGAAACGCTCGATGCCCGCACAGAAAAGTCTAATAACCAAAGAAAATATGCTCTCGAGTTTTTCAAATACGTCCCAACGATCAACGTCCAGCGCAGCATAATAGAGAAAAGAAAAAGAAAATATTCCTACAGACCGGGACGCGAGGCTCTGACAGCGCGATAAAAGTCACAACTAACGCCTGTTTTTCTTTTGTCTCTCCTCCCGTCCCGTTACCACGACCGCGCGCAACGATCGACACAGGTCCAGGCGATCGTCGACCACCACCACCAGAACATGGAGGTGAAGCAGACGAAGGTCCGCTTCCAGGAGCCCGGAGCCCAGCAGGCCGAGGCCCCGGAGGAGCCGGCCGACTCCAACAAGACCGCCGAGGAGAAGGAGAAGTGCGACGAGAAGGAGAAGGAGAAGCCCGCCTCCGAGGGCTCGCCCAAGCCCGCCGATAAGGGGGAGCCTGACAAGGACACCGGATCCGCCGCGGAGAACCAGGAGAACCCGGCCGATCCCAAGCAGGAGGAGGAGGAGGAGGACGAAGACGACGAGGACGGCCCTCAAACGCCGTAAGCTCTTTCACCCACGCTATATATAAATACTTATCGCGATAAACCTCGCGACCTCGATCGAGGAGCATTCAATCGTGTGTTCAATTGCAGGGGAGAGGATAACGTGAGGAGAATGCATACGGCAGTCAAGCTGAACGAAGTGATCGTCAACAGGAGCCATGACGCTCAGCTGGTCATTCTAAATCTTCCCGGACCGCCCAAAGACACGAACATTGAACGCGAATCAAACTGTATCCCTTTTTTTATTCATCCTCTCTATTGCGTATTTTGTGACAGAAAAATCTCCTCAAATATATTTATAGCACTGCGGCACAGCAGAATCTTGCAATTTATCCATTAGGTATTTTCAAAGCAGCAAAATAACGTATACATATTTATATATTTGTACTGTAGAGGTATTTGTCGCAAGATACTCAAAATCTAACCGAATCTATGTGTAAAAAGAAGCGTACACTAACACGAGGTATTATTTCCTTTCTCCTGCACGACGAAACGAAACGTAGACATGGAATTCTTGGAGGTGCTGACGGAGGGCCTGGAGCGTGTGCTGATAGTGCGGGGCGGAGGCCGAGAGGTGATCACCATCTACTCGTGAAGTGGAGCAACGACGATCACACCACCACCGCCACCACCGCCACCACCGCCACCACCAGCACCACCAGCACCACCAGCACCACCGGCAACAACGTCATCGATAGCAGCAGCGGCGCGATCATCACTACCCGATACCAGTTCACTTCTTAGCCATCTAAACGACTACTTCATCCTCACCGGTACAGCTGTAACGCGCATTCGCAATTACTTAGCACCGCTACTCGCGCCGAGCGTCGCGCAATTAAAAGCCACGCGATAGGTAGGAGATGACTGCGTGCGTAAATGGACGACAGAGATAAAGGCGGGAAAGGACGGGGAAAGAGAACGAGAGGTGGGCAGGGGACTTTTCTTCGCGAAATACACGCCAAAGTCACGTGCCAAAGGTTCGCTCTCTCTTACGAGAGATTCTCGCGAGTAGGTGCAGCTGCGAAATATAGCAGAGCAAAGGAAGGGAGAGAGTAAGCGCGAGATGAGATAAGCAATCGACGAACGGGCGTTACGCGCTGGATCTTATTTGCATAAGCTGCGGATCCAATCGGGAAAACCAAGATTTTGCACCGATCGAATATACTCAATCCATTGAACCGCGGGAGCCACCATCATCAGTCGCGTCCGCTCCGCCTTTTCATTCTCGATGAATCCACTCTCACTCCGACGCGCGGCTAATATAGATTTCAACTGTTGTATGTCTATGTTCGTTTTCAGTCGACAAGATTTTAGCTAGCGACGTAAATTTAATAAAACTAAATAAAACGCAAGGAAGTATCTCATCAAAGTATACTTATATAGGTAAATCAATAAACTGCAAATTAAATAAAATAAAACTTGCACTCTGCAGTACTTATGCTGTCGAACCTGCGCAGACGGACGATGATAAGTATACATAAAATATATAAACGCTTCGAGCAAGACACGCGCAAGAGCGACTTACAAGTATATGTGTTTGGATGACGGAACCAAGTTTCACCGGTGAGAACGAATCATATATAATATACGTCCCGGGTCTTCGATCAAAGATTATATACGCAAAAGGTCGCAAATTTGCAGCAAAACAAACATATAATAAAAGTATTAATAAATAACTAACCGTTTCGCACTTTCGACAACCAAAAAAGTAAACACAGCAGGACACGTTGAAGAAAAAAATCTAAAAAAAAATGAACAAGTAAATAAATAAATAAATAAAGGATGAGTTAAGGATGATTATACTAATGAAACTAACTGAAAAAAATCAAAATTCGGTCCGAGGCTAAGGTCGAAGCATCTACGAAAACCACTGCCACAATACTTTCTAAATGCTTCGCGTTTAACCGACGACGCGAGGACGTGGTCACTTTTCTACATGCATTGTCGTCGTTATTTAGGGAGAACAAAAAATATGATGATCTTAATAAACAAAACAACCTAGATAATGTATTAGCTCTAATCGCTTGATAGACACGTGAACTACTAGAATATAGCCTAGACTTTACATAGTTTCTGCGGGAAGTATATGAGAGAGGAAAAAAATAAACACTCTAAAGACAATTGCGCTTCGAGTCGCGCGCGCTTCACCGATTCCCGCGTGATTCGCTAACACAAAGAGGAAATCAGAAAAAACGACGATGAAAGGGAATTAAAATGCGTAGGAGGAAGGCGAATCAAATCGAACGATTCTAAAACAAAT
>UELU01141053.1:0-12386 GCA_900490025.1 Megastigmus dorsalis | reverse complement strand
CTTTACATATAAATAATATTAATCACAAATTATTTAAAGCTTGAAAAATATGCTAGAAGTGATTATTCTTCTTTTAATTAATAAATAAATTTTGATCCTAATTACCCCAACACTGAGTGTAATTCGGGTCATTTTAAATTTTTATATTTCAGTTTCATATAAAATAAAATGTGTTCTCAGCTAATTTTTCTTGTGCATATTGATAGCAGATGCTATAAACTAATAAAATAATTCTTTAGAATAAAAAAAACTGCTGTAAATAAAAGGATATAGCGGCCATAGCTTAAGTGACTCCCAATACCCCAGTCTACCCTATAGATTGTAACGGGCAATCCCTCCGTTACGAGTCTCTCTCTCCAGAATGTGTATAAATGTATTAGTATTAATATGATACAGATGTTACAGGTATCAACGGCGAGGAGAGGAGAGAAGGAGGCGAGGTCGTATGTAGGTAAGAGAGAGAGAGAGAGAGCACTGGCCCACCCCGCGCGCCGTGCGAGCGTCGCGGAAGATTAGAGACGCTCGACTATCGAGACACACCGGACGGACTTAGCGCGTATATCGGTAGACGAGAACCGAGCCGTGTGTGTGTGTGTGTGGGTGCAGTGAAAGATTGAGTGGGTGTGCTGGTGCAGATTGTGCATAGCCAACGAGTTCCTGCACGTGGTGCACTTGACAGCGAGAGGAGCGATCGTCCACGATCGGACAAGCGAGGCGCCGTTCCCGCGTCTTTGAGCATGGCTGAGCCACGAAATGTAAGTGCTAGCTCTTAACATGTCTCTCTCAATCTTGCGCCCTTTTCTCTCTCCGCGAGCACCGAATGCGATTTCGCAGGAGCGAAGTCTAGTGTAAAGTTATCATTCTAGAATATATCTATTTTATCCTGATTACGTTGTGTTGCTTGTTTCCCGCCCGTAATCGTTCGTGTATTGTGCTCGCGATTTCCAGGAAATCGGCGAGAGGCATAGCGGCCGACGGGCGAGTGTTTCGGAGCAACACTGGGCCCCAACGTAAACCATAATCTCATGCTAGCCTCGTTGTGATTAGCCCGCAGATTAGCTGCAGCACAGGCGATTGACCGCATATTACTATGCGCAAATGAGATTCGGTAAATCTCATTATGAGCGAACATAAATTCCCCGTTACATAATTGGCGCCCTTAAAAAAACAACCCACAGGTTGAACGTTGGGGAGATAGTATATATAAGACGTGTCGCGAGTGAAATTGAAAATTTAAATTAACGCCTTAGTGAGTGCGCGTCGAAATATTATATTTCGATCGTCTATCGCACTCAGACACATTAGAACGAATTTCGGTGCCTGGAGAGGCAATGTTTACGTTTCGCGCGGCGACTGACTGTTGCGCGAGGATGAACATGTAAACAAACGCGAAGACAGTGTAGTCGGAGTATTTCATAATAAGCGCTTTGTAAGAAATAATGTAGAGTAGAATATTATATTTTTCCGACACGCGAATTATGATTTAAAGATTAATGGGATAATCGCAACAAGTAGCGAACGTCTCTCGCAAGCGAGGTTTAGACGTTTAAGATAATGTGTACCTTTCCGATTTTAAATAATATAACAATTGTTATTGCGCTAAAATAAATGATTAACAACAATCGTGAATAGTAATAATAATTCGGAATTGTTATAAATAATTTTTTGAAGGGAATGAAATAATTCTTTTTTGTTGTTTCGTTTTGAAAATAAGAATATAATTTTTTTTTATTTTTGATCTTATTGATTACTTTTGTGGAAATGAAAAGGTGACAAAAATTTTGTTGTTGTTGTTTTGTTGGTTAGTAGAATTGTGTAGGTTGACACAGATGACTTGAACGAGTATAGTTCAAAGTTAAAGTTTAAAGCGTCTAACGTTCGTTGGCTTACGCATAGATCGGAGTAGGCGCGTAAATGGGGGATTAGTATTGCGTTCTCAGCGCCAAGCGAGATTGTGAAGCATGTCTGCCGATTAGAGTTTTTTTTTGTTGTGGTTTGCTTTTGTAGTTTTTTTTAGGTTATCAGAATAATTCGATGACAATCGGAAAATTTTAAAAATTGGACGAAAAATTTTAATTTTATAATTGTTTATTGATTTTAATTTTGAAATCGAAGTAGATAACTCAAATACGAATTTTAAATTGCGTGAATGTCGAGTCGATTACTGCGTTATATGGATCGCACGAAAATTGGCCGACATTTTTTTCTGAGGGGGCGAATTTCGATTCGAGTAGGATATATACCCTTTCAGTGGCGAAATCGCATAGTTGAGTGAGTTGAGAAAGCAAATAAAGTTATAAGGATAATGCAACTGAAAGCGGTTTGAGAGTTTAAAATTTTTTTTTTTTACTCTTGTTCTCGGTCGCGTATTTTGTTAGAGAAACTACGCGGGATTGACGCAAATAAATATTTTTTTTGGTGTTTGCATAATAAGATCGAAATTTGCCACCAGCGCGAGCGAAATTAATTTTATCGTGTTAAAAACAAAAAATAGTAAGATGGCATCCAGGGATGAGGCGACGTTCGATATAACCGTAGGGTTGGAAAGCCAAATGTGGATAATGCAGTTAGATGGTGAAAGCTCCGATAACGTATTGAGTAAGTTAGAATTGTTGACGACAGGCACGTAATTTGCTAAGGCAGACAGGCTTTACAGGCGACTGCGCGGAGATTATACGGGGGCGGACTTTGTGGCGTGTACAGAGATAGGCATAGACGAGTGGACATTGAGCGCTCGTCGAGAACAGAAGCTCGGAGAGTTAGTGGAGGCGGTGAAGTTCAGCGACAGGACACGTGGACAAATACTTTGTAGAATGCACGGGGGCACCGGAGAAATATATGACAATACGAATTTACCCAGTTTTTCCCTACTGGCATCAAGTTCAGCGCAAGATTACAGAGTGGATATGTCTTTAACAGCATGTCAGAATACGGAACAAGATGATATAAGTATCATGAAGGCTGCTGTAGAGCAAGAACAGTTTCCGAGGACGGAAAGCACAGCACTACCGAGCAGTGTAGCTGCGCTGGTCGCAAGGGACAGTAGAGGTACCATGTCCAATGTTGACTTCAGTCACCACGACAACGACTACGGTGACCAACTCAACAGCTGATGGAGCAAGAAACCATGAATATATGCAAACTCCACGCACAGTGTTTTCTACAGCGGAGACACGGGGACAGCAGTCGGACCTAGTGATTGGAACTATGGGCGACGGAAGGCAGTATCAGTTGCCTTATTGTGGTGCCGGCAGACCAGGAAGAATTGGAGTACTTGGGCCGATTTTTGCGAGGCAGCGCGTCGCTGTTACGGCATAAACTGGCGATTGCAACAGAAGTTGGTGGTCGAGGCTCAGCGGCGTACGCAGGGTCGAGCGGAGCCCGTAAGGGACTATGTGTTCTGTCTATTAACGATATTGAACAAGTTCGAGAAGCCATGGGACCAGGAGAAGCAGTTAGAACTATTATATGAAAACATGCTTCCGGAACTGCAGAGACTCGTGCCAAGAAGCCGAGTGGTAGACGTCGATACGTTAATTAGGCTTGGTAGAGAGGCAGAATATCTAGTGGAAGCCGAACGTAATTACAAGGATCCACCTCCGCCGGACGACTACGTTTACCCGGAAACGGCATATAGACCTCCGGAATCGACGAATAAACGCAACAAGCCAAGCCTCGCATCCATAAAGGAGAGCGATGCGGCCGACATAGCAGCGCTGATTGACTGGGCAGTAGAAAAGAAGCTGCAGGCGGGACAACCTAGCTTGGCAGCCCTCACCGCGACATCTCCAAAAGACTTGGCTACATTGATTAGTAACCTGGTGAGTGAGAATCTGAAGAAATTGGATATGTCGGCGGGGCCAAGACTAGGCGATACCGCCATAGTCTCGCAGTCGAGCGACTCCTCGCAGCAGCGCAGGAATAATAATTGGAAGAAGGGGAGAAATTTTAAGTTCAAGAGTCAAAGAACTCCCTCAGCTCCGCAAGAACCGGAGAGCAACCATAATAAGGATAAGCAACCTGGGCCAAAGGCTAACGTTCTCTGCTAGGGTTGCAGCTGGCCTAGTTATATAAAACCAACATGTCCAGAATGCGCGGGAAAAGGGCGCAGAGGCGGTTAGAACAGGTCCCTGCCGTCTTTGAGGCCTCTAGAACCTTTAACCCTACCACGGACGTACCGACAACGGATCAGCTGAGTAGCAAACCGGCTCTCGCTTCGTTTAAGGAGCAAGGGCCATCAGAGATTTCATGCGATGCTGGATTTCAAGAAGAATTAAGCAATGAACCACAACCGGGCGGATATCAGCGGTGGTGGCTGCAAGTCGGTATAGGCGACTTTCGCGTTCGCGCCCTGCACGACTCGGGTGCGGCACGCACAGCGATGGGTCCCATTGGTTTACAGATTGCCTTACCCAGGCCAGGGGGCGCGACTCGCAAATGGACAAATAACACCCATACTGGGCCAAGTGGAACTTCCGTTTGAGGTAAGCGAAATAAAGAAAACCTTACAAGTTATTATATTGCGTGAATTGGACGCTGATTGTATTCTGGGTGCTGATTTTCAACGAGCGTTTAACGCGATATTATACCCGAATAAGAATCAACTGATCGTCGATGGCTCGAGTGATCCGATCTCTCTCGAACTCTCAGCTATGTCGGTGACGGAGGCGTGGGGAGTCGCATCGATCGGTATCGCTGAGGTCAGTGAACAACAGCGAGCCCAATTGAACAAAATGATGGATCGAGTACTGCCACGCGAGGATGCGCCATTAAGCCACGCAAAGAATGCTGAATATAAAATTGATGTTGGTGGGGCTCGAACAAACAAACAACGGTATTATTCCGTTTCTCTCAAAATTGAGGAGGAAATGCACAGTCAGGTGCGTCAGATGCTGGAAAAGGGGATCATTAGAAAATCCTCGAGTGAGTGGTCCAGTTCCGTGGTCATGGTGCGCAGAAAGGACGGGAAGTATCGTTTCTGTATTGATTATCGGAAGCTCAATGTAGTTTCGAAGGCTAGTGCTTATCCGCTGCTATATATGGATGCGATACGGCGCAAATTGGAGCGAGCCCGATACATATCCACCATTGACTTAAGCAGCGCATACCACCAAATCCCTATGAAGGAGGAATCTAAGCCTCTGACGGTATTTACTGTGCCATGCTTGGGATTGTTTGAGTTTAATAATAATAATCGGCGGACCGGCTACATTCCAGCAATTGGCGGATAGTATCGTAGGACCGGATCTTGATCCGTATACATTCATGTTTCTTGACGATACGATCGTGGCTACGGAAACTTTTGAGAAGCATATGGAAATCCTGGAGTGTGTGTTATGTCGAATAGCGGCGGCGGGTCTGACCATTAATCGAAAGAAGAGCGATTTTTGCCGCAGTGAAGTGAAATTCTTGGGGGTTCTCGTGATTCGAGACGGCATTAGACCGGATCTGGATAAGATCGCGCCTATGCTGGATTATCCAGCGCCTAAGACGATGAAGCAGTTACAGCGATTTCTTGGGATGGCCTCGTGGTACCGAAAGTTTTTGGACGACTTCGCCACGATAGCCGAGCCCCTTACGCAGCTTACGAAGCAAAACTGCAAGTTTCACTGGGGAGAAGAGCATCAGGGTGCGTTCGAGCAAATTAAAGCGCTCGTCGCCTCAGCGCCGGTATTGCATCGGCCCTCCTTTGAACATCAGTTCGTTATACAGACTGATGCCAGTAACACAGGCTTGGGAGCGGTGCTCATGCAGACAATTGATGGCCAAGGGAAAGTTCTGTGTTTTTCGAGCCGCACGATGACGTCAGCTGAGCGGAATTATTCCGTACCTGAGCGCGAGTGTTTGGCAGTGATTTGGGCAGTTCGCAAATTCCGATCTTACGTGGAAGGTTATAAGTTTAGGGGAAGATCAAAAGAATCTGGAAAGCGAGTCACGCCGGTGGTAGATGTGTCCCCCCGCCGTACCCGATCGTCTAAGAACTAGCAACGATGGGAGAAGGGAAGCATTGGAATAATAGAGGGGGAGTTCGTGTGGGGTTCCGCATCCTGTTTAATATGCATTTGGCGTAGGCAAGTAACCACTTGGGCACCTGAAGTAATGTGATCTATTTTCCTTAACAGACGAGGAAGACTCAAGCAGAATGGGAGACGAACTTCGCCGAGGCGCACGACCTGGCAGGATGAATGGCGCACAAGGTGTTACCGCACGTTTTCCGGCCAGATCATGACGATCCACCAGAAATGGCCGACTTATGCCGGGTGATGTGGATCGGAGCTCGGCGAGGAGCTGTAAAGGAAGCGATGGCCTTATTACAGGAAACCTGGACGGAAGGGACCAGCGAGGACACCACCGATTTGAGCGTGACGGAGGACGAAGAAGAAGGCCCGGAGAAAGGAGCTGTGGGCGGCGTCGCGAGGCGGCAAGCGCAGTGGCGGAGACCGCCATGGAAAGTGAGTGGCGAGAAGTGCAGGCTCACTTGGAGGTAGCGCGAGACCTGCATCGGTCTTCGGTCCGCGCAGTAAAAGACTCCACCGTCAGAATGGACGTCTTCGAAAATATGGGGAGCAGGGCGAAGGGATCGCGGGTGACTGGCCAGTGACAATGGGAGATGCCATTGTCATGTGCGAGGCGGCATCGGAGTGCTACAAGGAGCGGAAGGCGGTGCGCTAAGAGGCCGGTTGGGGAAGAGCGGAGGAAGAGACGAACCGCATAGCGGCCGAAGAAGAGGCGCGACAGTGGGCCAGAGAGGAGATGTTCCGCGCGAGGGAGCAGATTGCCGCTTTACAGCGCGAGAGCGCGAATAAAGCGGCTGAGCTCCAGGCCCAACTGGATGCGGCGAAGGGCGAGCAGGCGGTGGTCGGTGGAGAACCGCTACCGCCTATTCCACCGCCAGCTGCGAACCTGGGTGCGAGGCCGAAAAGATACCGGTGCAGCCAGTGCGGGCTAAACGGGGTGAAGAGGGGAAGAAAGTGCCCCAACCGCATCAACCACCCGGGTTATCACGCGCCCCGTTAAGCGAGAAATTTTTTTTATATATATATATAGTTATTTTTGTTAAATTTATTTTTCATATTTTTACATTACCCTGCCTGTACTAGGAGGTACTTATATTAATAAAAGAGAGAAAAGGAAAGATACTTTGTTTTATTTTGGTTATACCAGATGTTTTATAAATTTGAACTTGCAAAATGTTTTTTTTCCCCCTGTGTAGATATTGTGTTGGAGAATTTTAGAGTGTGTAATAGAATTTTAATAATTTTTTTTTATCCCTTCTCTATTGCCGAGATTTGCATGATATACCTATTTTGTTGTCTGGGTAAAAAGAGAGAGAGACGATGGTAGAGCTGGCACGCTCACAAGCTATCAGCGTCTGAGGGAGGGGCGTGTAACGGGCAATTCCTCCGTTACGAGTCTCTCTCTCCAGAATGTGTATAAAGGTATTAGTATTAATATGATACAGATGTTGCAGGTGTCAACGGCGAGGAGAGGTGAGAAGGAGGCGAGGTCGCATATGTAGGTAAGAGAGAGAGAGAGAGAGAGCACTGGCCCACCCCGCGCACCCTGCGAGCGCCGTGGAAGATTAGAGACGCTCGACTATCGACACACGCCGGACGGACTTAGCGCGAATATCGGTAGGCGAGAACCGAGCCGTGTGTGTGTGTGTGTGTGGGTAGAGTGAAAGATAGAGTGGGTGTGCTGGTGCAGATTGTGCATAGCACCACACGAGTTCCTGCACGTGGTGCACTTGACAGCGAGAGGAGCTATCGTCCACGACCGGACAAGCGATGCGCCGTTCCCGCGTCTTTGAGCATGGCTGAGCCACGAAATGTAAGTGCTAGCTCTTGACATCTCTCTCTCTCTCTCTCAATCTTGCGCCCTTTTCTCTCTCCGCGAGCACCGAATGCGACTTCGCAGGAGCGAAGTCTAATGTAAAGTTATCATTCTAGAATATATCTATTTTATCCTGATTACGTTGTGATGCTTGTTTCCCGCCCGTATTCGTTCGTGCATAGTGCTCGCGATTTCCAGGAAGTCAGCGAGAGTCATAGCGGCCGACGGGCGAGTGTTTCGGCGCAACACTGGGCCCAAACGTAAACCATAATCTCATGCTAGCCTCGTTGGGCTTACCCCGCAGATTAGCTGCAGCACAGGCGATTGACCACATATTACTATGTGTAAATTACATTCGGCAAGATCTAAATTCAGTAGATAGCCGTCTGAAGTGCATAAACCCCAAAATTTCAAACCAAACCTTATTGGTTTCCCTCGAAGAAATCGTTTCAATACAGTTTTTGCATAAGACTTGGCCATCATTTCATCAGTAGATATAGAAGTTTTCCATATTCCGAACTTTAGGAGGTTGTTTTGGAAATGTTTCAACATCGAACGAACCCGCCACCCTCTATCGTTTGGATCCTTGTCTTTAGCTTTTGAATATTTTATTTTCGACTTGATCTCTTCAAACTTATCAGGAGTCATTGCAGAAGAAACAATTTCACTAGATAAGAATGGATCAGATGACCATAATCTCTTTGAGACTTTCTTTTATTGAATGAACTGAAAATAACTATACCTATAGAAGTGTCAAAATCTTGTAATTTCAGATCATAATTATTCTCTTTAGACGCATCAATTATATATTGTTTCATTTCGGCGGAAAAAAAGGTTTCAAACAATTGGAAAGGCTCGCATGACGGTATATTCTTTTTTGCAGCTTCAGATAATAATATTGTTTCTTCACAAGTATTTGGATATGACTTATCGCCATCGATCCAGATGAATTCGTGATTTTTTTCAAGTTTATCTAAGTTTTCAGAATAAGTAGCACAAGCTTTTTTATAAGTAATATTTGGTATTGTGAATTCATGTTCAGAATCTGAATCAGATATCGAATCCCAATCGGAATCAGAATCATCGGAGCCTGAATTGTCTGCATTCGGAATCAATATGTTTTCGTCGGAATCACTATCCGAATAATCTGATTCATACTCTGCATGCGATGAAGCAGAAGATTTTGAACTTTTTCGTGACATAACAAATGTATTGAAAAAGTGAAAACCAATATTTTTATTTTATGCTTTACTTATAAATCATGTACAAATTGTATAGAACATATGTGTCCATGCACAAGTGAAAGGATGTACGAGTTTGTTCGTGAATTTTGTAGTGGTAGATAGAAAAAAAATTTTATGTACCATTCAAAAAAAATTTTTTTCTCGAAACCTATAGACTTGATGAAAAAAATTTTAAGAACAAAAAATTCTTAAAATTAGTCAAGGAACAATCAAATTTTTTCAAAAAATTTTCAGGTATTTGCTACGATTTTAATATTCTTTAGAAAAAAGATGAGGAAGAACGACCGCGACGGGAGTCGAACGGGGCCCGAGTAAATCTTCCGCGCCGAAGGCGAACGCTCTGCCACTGAGTTAATTCCCCATCCCACTTATCGCTGCACTACTCCTCGTCATATAGCTGCATAGCTTGCACTTCAGCTCTGCAGCGTTACGAACTTCACCGTTCGTAACACGTCTGAGGCCGCGAAACACGTCGCCCTCGACGTGCTCTTCTTTATCGACTACTGTGCGCTGCTCGGATCCTCGGCGTGCAAATTCTATTTTCACAGGACGCAACGCGGGTATCTCTTTTAATTCGGTATATTTTTCTCCTTTTCTTCGACAGGACGGTAATTAGGAGACTCACGAAAAAAAAGCACTCCGAAACGTGAGAGGCGAGGGCACTCACGAAAAAAAGCACCCCAAAGGAGACAAAGTTCTACCACGTCCACGCCGTTGTCTCTGGGTAATGCTGAGAGTAGAAAAAAACAATGTATATGCACAGAATCAGCAAAGAAGTTATCAAGGAACACTCTCAAATTTTTTCAAAAAATTTTTAGGTATTTTTAAAAATTGAATTTTTTGAAATTTTTGAAAATTAAAAATTGTCTCCAAAAATTCGGAGAAAATTTTAGAGAGTTCTTTGACTAATTTTAAGACATTTTTGTTCTGAGAAATTTTTTTCTAAAGTTCATAGTTTTTAAGAAAACAATAGATTAAGATTTTTATAAAATTTTTTCATTGTCGCCGCCATTTTGAAAAAACACATCGATGAATTTTTCTGAAAAAAATTCCTCTTAATGTTCGAGTGCCATGATCACCTCTGATCATAGTAAAAAGTTGATACCTTTGCGGTATCATTGTGAAAAAAAATGCGAAAAAAATTTTTTTCGAAAATTTTCACGTTTTTCGCGTTTTAATCGGCCATATTTTTTTTTCTCGGTGTCTAATCGAAATTTCGAGCTCAGGTTCTGAAAGAGTATCAAATTTCGCGTAGGAATAGAGGTATTGCATTATTTTTTTGGTCCGATAACATAATAAATAAACACGTTGAAAAGTTAGTAAAAATACTGATCACCTTGGCGTTAATGGGTTAATAGAAATTTCCATTTGTTAATAAACAAATACTCACTATACCAATACAATACACATAACAAGAACAAATACTCTCTGCAGTCTTCTGATTCACTCATTTTATTTATAATAAGTTGTTTCAATAACATACCCTTCCTTGCTGGTCCTTTAGATGCATAAATACTTTGTAATTTCAACTAGACATCTCTTGAGGTTATGCATCCTTTCAGTTGCGATAGTTCAGTAGTACTGATGCATAAAAGTAATTCAGCTTTTGCCTTGTCATCCTTCTTTTTCCATTTTTCAGCAGCATCTGGATCTTGTGTGGTTGGTTCTGGTTTGGCTAACTCACCACTTACATATTGCCACGAATCAGCTTTCTTCAACACTGCTTCCATATGCAGTCTCCAATTTTCATAATTATCCTTGTGAAGAGCTTCAATTCTTATAAAATTATTCATTTTTATTCCCTTTTGCACTTTTCTTATTTTACAGTCACAACAATATACATGTGCACGTGATCAGTCACTTTTTAAGTTTTCTATTCAAACTTATTTTCTCACTTAGAAAAATAAAGTTTCCTTCTTTTCATATGGAATAAGAAAACTGAAAATGATTTTTCCACCTAGTAAAAACCCTAAATTTCATTTTTAGAAAAAATCGTGCTTCCTTAACCTCACTTGTGTACTACAGAAATATACCCACGTTTACTTGCCTGGGCCCATAACCTGTTAGGCAATGTGGTATAATAATAATCAGAACACTTAGTTAATAATATATATATATGGATTTATTTGGTAAGGAGAAGCACGCACGCTGAGAACACTCAGTCAGCCATGTTCTCGCTCGCAGTGGAAAGCACACACACTTTACTACTACAGCGACATTTCGCTATAGTGTTGTCATGCATTGCTATTTGCTTCAGTGCGGACGCACGTATACATATGCATATCTAACAATTTTATTCCCCTTTCGTTTCAAGATTTTTTCTACAAGATACACATCTGGGTTCTTGACGGCTTGAAGTTCGTATCGATAAACTCTTAACATGAATTATTTACTTCTCCTTCTAAAGGAATTATGCCCCCAAGAAGTGAATCCAAAATAAAACCTATCCCCTTATAAAAAATGATAATCAGAAGAATTGAGGCCAAAATAAAATCTATGTGATTGGTTGTTTAATCCAATTTTTTAACCCAAGTTTTTCGGGTTAAGGAATTTTAAATATTGCGGAGTTTGTGTACAGTAAGAAAGATCATTTGATTTGTTTGTATAAAAACTTACTCTTTGTTAAAATAAGAGGTTGCGTGGGTTGGTAAATAATGATGAAGACGTTATGAGTTTGAATGTAAAATAATATATTACATTATTTACATGTTCTCGGCACCGCGTGCCGTCTCGAGAGAGCGCCGAAAAGAGTCTCTCGCGCACCGACGCTTCGCATGCCGCGCTCGCTCTGCACAGTGTCACTCAACTTGGACAGTGGCACTCACGCTAATTATTCGTGCTAACTAAATTTACTCTATTCTCAACACGCCTCCTTAAATTTAGTTAGCTTATTTAACAAATGTTCAAATTTTCTCTAAACTTTTCGAACTTAATTCGACCTAAGGATTTTGTGAATATATCTGCAGGGTTTTCTTCCGAGTCTATTTTAATTACATTGATTATTCCGTTTTCATAACATTCATTAACAAAGTGATAATGAGTCTCTATATATTTTGAGTTTTTCGTTAAATTTCCAAATTTACTAATACTTATCGCAGCTGCATTATCTTCATAAACTCTTACAGCGTTTTTAATTTCAATTTCAAATTCCTTTAACACTTCTATTATCAATTTAAATTCACTCACGCATACAGACAATGCAACATACTCCGCTTCGGTAGACGATTTAGTTACAATGTTTTGTTTCTTTGACTTCCAATACACAGCATTTCCGTACATTCTTATTACATAACCCGTCGTAGATTTTCT
>UELU01141052.1:0-27498 GCA_900490025.1 Megastigmus dorsalis | reverse complement strand
GAATAAGGAGGAATAAGAGCTTTATTCCTCCTTATTCCACGCATGTATAGATATACTACCAATGTTGTTTCTTATTCCTTCTGCCTTATTCCTTTAGCGTGCATGGGGCCTTTCTCTCCGTGACCTATTTAAATTTGGAGATGCCGTGATATCATTATCAACTCTATTAAGATAGAAGGACCGATACGGATACTCTTATTTTATGATTGGAGATTCATTATAGATATTTTATTACCTTTTAAATTAAAATAAAATAACAATATTCCATTTATACCTGCGAGCTGTATATTGCTTTTACTTACTATTTTATCACTCATGTTTAAAAAAAATAGAAATAAATATAAACCTACGAAATATTTCATTGGTATTTTGTTACATTTCCAATTACAGTTCCAATTCCAGGAAAATTTCAGAATTTGAAGGTATAATAAAGAAAAATGTGAAAGATATATATATATATAGATATTTGTTTATTTGTAAATATTTACAAAAAGTATAACACATATAATTACACATATTTTCCTTTCAAATTACAGTAAAATTACATCCAGTCGAGATTATTATTGCACTTACTATGATATCACAGATTTGCTTACTCATGATAAACTAAACTATTTACAAATCAGTCTTAAAATATTGCACAAACCTATAACTAATATCACAGCGCGTCACATAAAATACAAATAAACAGTTACAAAATCAGTCGATATCTATCATATAACAATACATTTATAAAGAGAGAGACAGACAGAGAGAGAGAGAGAGAGAGAGAGAGAGAGAAGCGGAATCTCCTTTGTTCGCTCTCGAAGCTGTTCCTCTGCTATTGTTATGCACGCACGAGCGTTCTGAAGCCAATAGTTCATGCATTACCGTGTAGTGAGGTCTCGCAGGTCGCGGTGCTTGTTCTAAATAAAATGACAGAGTGACCGTATAATATTCACGCTCGTGTTTAATTTACAATTTTAAAGCACCGCGGACTTTACTACATGCAATACTCTTTCGTTGTGTTCTCCACTTGTATGCAATTTGACGTCATTATCATCATTTACATTCATCGATTACGTGCATCTGATGGATCGTAAAAACTAATTATTTGATTAGATTTTTCAAAAGAACTTATACTTTTCTATACCAATTTATTATTTAATTATACTTATACCTAAATTAAATACTTAGCATTTAAACTTGTATTATACACGGAAAAAAATTTCTACATTTAAGTAAATATTTCTTTTAACGGTAATAAAGAAGTTATTTCTTGAATGTAGGTTATTTAACACTCGACAAAAATAAATTGTTGTTAATGCTTAAATAATTCATTTTTTGATGCGGTAAGCGTAAAATTCGATACATAGGTGCAAAATAAATAAACCGGTAATTTTACGCTTACTGCATCAAAATAGCACATTTTTATACTAATGCGATAAATAATTTTTGCTACTCGGGCTGTAGGAATTAAAGTTTTTTTTTTTTCAAAGGTACTATTTTACAACTGTAGGTAAAAATATAAAATTGACAGAGTATATTTACTCCTATTCTTACTTGTTTAATAGTATTAGCAGAAAGAAACTAGTTCTCTCACAGTTAATTAAGGACCCACGATATCAGCGATCTAGTTAACATATGTATATATATATATGTAGGTATTAAACGAGAAAAACTGAACAGCTTCGCTCCAAACTTTTGAAGTAGTTCTTCATCCATGACTTTTAAACAATTTATACATTGTAATCTTCCATACACTATTTCTCACAAAAAACATGAGCGTAAACATAAGCTTACGTGGATAAAATGATATAAAAACGATTTGTATAAAAAACTAATTTTTCATAGCTGCCAGTTTGATCAATACACATTCCAATCTTAAAGTACCTTTGCTTCCAACGATAAATTAATTGATATAATTTTGAAAAAAAAACTATACCCAGAGATTATTTGCGAATAAAGCATTTAAAAAGTACAAACAGATAACGGAAATTGTGTATATATTACAGAAATGACTGATCATGAAGAAATATATATTTTAGAAATTATTTTTAGAGTATCGCATCTACGAAACTTACATATACGGTATAAACTCGTATCGTGTAAAGCAATAGTGTATTAAGGATTGAATTGCAATTGTTTGAAAGTCATAGGTGACGCATTACTTGAAATATTAACATATTCACACGTTTCAATAAATACAAAAATCGATAAAATAGATATCCTTCCAACATTAGTGTATTTTGTTGGTAAATCTATAAAACTGGTTCGTACTTGCAATCAAATTTATGAATGTGTTACAATTTTCATTTTTTCATATATGTAAATTTAAGAAAATCGCGCGTTAATATACATCAAAACTTTTGCATCATGAATGATGACTTCATTAGTGATTAATTCAATCATTATTGCTAATGGGATATTCGAATTAGACATTCTAGTGTTTTAAAAACTATTCAAGTTTAATACTGTTTGTATGTAATGAAATTGTGTATATATTACAGAAATGACTGCTCATGAAGAAATATATATTTTAGAAATTATTTTTAGAGTATCGCATCTACGAAACTTACATATAAGGTATAAACCCGTATCGTGTAAAGCAATATTGTATTAAGGATTGAATTGCAATTGTTTGAAAGTCATAGGTGACGTATTACTTGAAATATTAAATCAACAATTATGGTTAAGAATGATAAAGTTTCTTCTTCATCTAACACCTTGTAATTTTCTATAGCGTGATTATTCATGTACTTATGTAGGAGCTGGAAAAGTTCGCGGCTGCACGCGCTGTTGCAGCGTTTATAGACTATAAAAGCATACATAATTTCCATTACAAAATTGTAGATTAACTTTTTTCAAAACTTTTTCTGTGATTGTATTATTGATGATCTGTCAGCCCCTGCTTGACGTACATAATATAGTTATTGCTAACGGAATAAAGTTTTCAGTTTTCCGACGCTTTTGCTGGGAATTCGAGGTTTGCATAATAATTCATCACTTTAGTGATACGGAGCTTCGTTAATTTTATGTATTTATAAAATAATTTACATATTAACAGTTAAGAAATTGTATGTTCATGATGGTAGATATGCATATATAAGAATATCTACCTGAATTGAATGTGCATAATGTGTATTTTTTAAAAATAAATATATATATTGAAAATCATCAAATGTATAGGATATAGATTTTAGCAATCAATAAAATTACAATATAAACACAAGTTTCATTTGATTTGGCTTGAATTGATTTACTGCTTGATCTATCTTTAGCGTAGACTTGAAGTATAAAAGAGTATAGTCGGGCTTTCCATCATCATGAATAGAATATATAATTATATTTCCGCAAATGTGCTAATTTTGACGAACCTGAATATCAAGGTAGTCATGTATTGAAATAATCATTCCTGAAATTTTGAGCCTATCCACGACCCGCAGTCCGGCAATTATTTTTGTTCGTATAGCATCAGAGACCAATATCAAATAGAGACAGTAACAGAACTGTTTCATAAATATTTCTTTTTAAACTTAGAAATATATATTAATCAAAATTTCTGGGTCGTGGGAGAAACGTTTTACGAAGTTCCTAGAGTCATGCTAGTAAAACATTTTACATGAAACCTAGAAAAACTATGGAAAGTTCAAACTAGCCGGTTAATAGATCTGATTCTCGCTATAGGATTCCATCTAAATGATGACACCTAAACAAGGTTTTAATTATATATTAATAGCCCGGCTGAAAAAAATAAATTAATTAATCACCTGATTTATTCAATCATTCTATCTATCCACTCAGAACCAAGAAATAAAAAAAAACTCGACCCTGTCGGAACTTGAAAAAAACATCGCTATTAATTCTAACTAATCTCCTAGTGGAAATTTAAACACTTTAGCACACTTTCGCACACAATTATTTTTGAAGTAAAAAAATTGATTGTTTATTGCAAAAACAATTTAACACTGTCGCATACTGTTACACACATGGGAACGTTCCGTACTGCCGATAGATACTACTTCCAGCATCTTTTATATCTTTGTTTAACTTGTACTATGAGCGTATATTTAAATAAAATAAAATAATAAATCAAAATAAATGAAAGTGTATGTAAATGAAATGAATGATATGTTCGAAAATGTGTGAAAGCATACTGTTTGAAAGTGTGCGATCTTTGTAACCTAAGAATATATGAAAGGTTTTCAAAATTTTGAGTTTTATATACATGTGTGAAAATGTATGAAAGTGCAGTGTAAAAGTGTGCAAAAGTATGCGAGAATGTTTCAGTATGAGTCCGAAAAAACACACTTATATACACTTTCGCACACTTCCAAACACTTTTGCACAATGTAAATTGCCACTAAGGTCAGTCTCTAATTACCACTTGATCACCAATAACTTGTAACATACCCAAGTGATTCTGATGTATATGAATTGCGTATAAATAGTTGTATATACAATTCTGCAAGTATATAATATCCTAAGAAGAAATTGTACTAACGATGGATTCAGACCCTGATTACTATGTATAGAATATTAGTAGAAGCAATATCTATATATAGTTTTCTTATGTAAACCATAATAGCATCTGCTTATCAATTTTATTTTTTAAATTATTTTAAATTATTATATATCTTGCAGAAGTTATTGTGGTCGAGTGGTGATAAAGTAATTAGAGACCGATAGTCTGAATTAGATGCGGGGTCCCGACAGGGACGAGTATTTTTATTTCTTATTTTTTTTACATTTTTTAATTTTTCATTTTGATCAAGTTTAATTAACTTTTGCATGAAAACATATTGAATCTACTATTTTGAATTTCTGAATTTGATTAATCGTTGATTTTTTTTTCAGCTACGAAAGAATGGTTCGAATATAAGAAAATTAGTTTATCATAAACAAAAAGGTCAAAATCAAATAACAAAATGACAAATTCGTTAATTCTATTTCTCCAAATAATACACTCCAATCTCTCTATGCCTACAAGCTATTCCATAATGCAGAATAAAAACTTTTCAGCACACAAAGGTTCGCTCTATAGAGTCTTAGTCAGGTACACCAGACACCGTCAGCAGACGTAGCTGCCGCTCCAGTTTCAAAAAGCCATCAGTGCGCCCCGTTTCCTATAACACGAAGACGCGCTCGTTCGTTTAGTCGCTAAGCGTTGCGCAACTGACCCAAGTCTATAAGCCTCGCCGATGAACTTGCCGTTTTTCATTAGTCGAAATGAATTCGGGCAAAGCTGGCGCTCGTGCGAGCGCCTCATCCATTGATTGGATTCGCGATCGGTCATCGTACGAGTCCACCGCGTTCTTCTACTCCTCGTCGTTGTTTTCCATCCGATCGCGTCGACCCGACGATCTACCGAGGAAGCCGCCTTGACCCAGCCTCTCGAATCAATTTTTTCTTCACCTCAAGGAGCTGAGACAAAATCTGCAATCATGGTAAGCTTGATTTTGGGATATATTATCTTAGTCGAATGTTTCGCGACTTGTTTGGGTTCAGCGAGATGTTGCGTAATATATATATATATTTTAATTAATTCGTACGCTTTTGACGAGGGAAAGTGCATACGCAGCTTTTAGTGTATTGGAACGTTGATTTGGGTTACTTGACTGTGACTAGAAAATACGCTAGAAATAGTGAATGTGGATATAAATGTTGAAAATTGTAGAGAATAGTGTCTTTTTGATTATTTTGCCTTGATCAACGATTAGTATTCGTGTTCCCTCCAATTAGCATACGAAATTTCAGTCGTTCTTTTATGTGACGTCAAGAGAGATTGGATTTAGCACAGGATACAATGTGTTTGTCTGTTATAGAAACTCTATATTTAGTGCCATACAATTTCGTTTTAAATTGCACTAAATTACTTTTTTAACTCCATTTTAATTTCATTTTAATTCAGTGGCATAGAATGTACGTATTTCTGTTAATTTAAGATCGCTAATGTTATGAATTGTGCGGTAATGATAATTTAATTATCGTTCATCAGAAGTCTATAATAGCGTATATTCATGAAATGGTCGCCGATTCTGTAAACAGTAACTATTGTTTTGGAAATACAAAATGGCGTGCCCCTAGCTGAGTAGTAATGCACATATCGAATGCGCTTTAATCATCTAGTTATGCTTACCTCTATAAAAATAGAACTGTCTTTTTATCAGGTGTACATATATAGGGATTTATATCAATTTTAATTGAATCTTATCTTGGTGCGTTTTAAATGGATTGAGCAAGATAACGTTAAAGTTCAAACCATGGTACTATAAAAATATCTATCACCAGAAATTATTGTTTCTATAAACCGTTCCAGAGCAACTCATTTATACAACTTAGTTATAACCTCTAACAAAAATTGGTGCAGTAAGCGAGTCGGTATGCAAACGTCATAATGTGCAGGTATTGCGATCTTCATAATTTGGTAAAATAGTATATTAAGTACAGACCAAGGAAAGTAAAATAAGAATGGTCTCAGATCGTATGTAAATTGTCGCCCGAACCAAAATTTTTTTACAGAAACACCAAAATGCAAAAAGAACAATTTAATGATTGTAGAATAGATAATTTGAAATTCGAACATTGTCGTAGCATTTTCTTACCGTATCGTCGAAACGACACAGATAATTTGATGTTTCTAAATAAGTACTTAGATATTAATAATAGAAGATCTGCACTCTAAAATTTTAGAAGAATTGAGACGTTCATTCAACAATTATAGATAAGTATAAATGCCAATTGAACATACGTTCTTATAGAATCTAACGATTTCTTACTGAAACTACATAAAGACAAAATAAAGACAAACCATTGAAATTTTGTATAGCAATACCTAATTATTCTTTAAACATGTATTAACGATAAAAAAATATATCGTCGCGGGTACTAAGAAAAAAGAGTTTCAATTTAAAATGTCGATCTAGTTAATAATTTTATAGAACGTACTATAAGCGGATGAGTAAATTTTAAAGGTCACACAATGTGAGTCAAGTAATAGAAATATTCTTTTTAGTTAATTAAAGTATTACTGCTGCTTTCGTATATATATGTGTGTGTCTGTGTGTATGTGTAGGGATATATACAGAACTTCTATCTTTTACAGTACCGTGTCTTCATTGATTTGACACTTTTTTCTTCAAGAAGCACACCTTATAATGTATTGGTTGATTTATCTTTTAAATACATATTATATTATGCTGTACACAAATTTAAAATAATTTAGAGCTTCGTTCAAAAATTTATAACAAGAGAATTAAAAATTTTCATAGTCAGGATCGCCGTAGAAAAAGGCGAAGGTTGAAAAGAACATTTAGATTCATCGAAAAAGTTTCATAAAAAAAGTTTCACCGCAAAACAATATCATTTTTTAAGAGTGCTTTATCTTACGTTACTGTAAAAAATAACATTTCTTTATATACTCCTATACATATATATATATAATATAAGAAGGCAGCAGTAACACTTTAATTTACTAAAAATAATATTTTATAATTCGGCTTTTCGGAAATACGTCTTTTTAAATTATTATATTACGAAATAATAAAAAATGTCAAATTCCAAACGAAAAGATTGTCAAATTAATCTTTATATAATTGGAAAATACTTTTAAACATATTTAAATCAATTATAATCACTTTTTAGTCAAAGAGAATATAATACAGCATATGTCGTAAGTAAACTTACACCGGCGTCGGACTAATTCTCAACATGCAAATGTTTAGATTTACGAAGTTTGGCATGAGAAACTCTTTTTATAGACAAGAAATACAAAACCCTGAAATTGAATGCTATTAAAATATCATTAACTACTTAAGGTATAAAATACATTTTACTTTGAGGCTTTGAGAGATATTGAATTATATCTGTGGGTTTTAATGTCTGTAAAAATTTTGCTGAATCTGTTCAGCAATGTTTTATTCAAAAGATATATTACAATATTTAATTGAAAATAACATGTGATAGGTATAACTACACTTATTTTTCGCCTATGATGGCAAGGCTCAATGTATAATATGAAACGTAATGGGAGCTATAAGAATAAATAAACATAAGCTTCGTCTAATCTTCTACCATTTATTAAAAATATGATTAAAAAATATTATGTCACTATTATTGCACTCTTTGTATACAAGTGTATAATAATACTTGAAATATATGAGCTACAATCCATATAATTATTGTTAAAGAAAATAAAATAGTGTTATGCTTATGCGTTTTCTCTATTTTTGTACATTTATTATAAAGAACCTTGAGTTCGTCTATCACTTAATAAATAAATAAATAAATATAAATATTTTATGTGAACAAATGGAACAAGAACTTTTGAACTTTGTAAAGTGCAGTTATAATTTATAGTGTACACCGACACCGAATTCTTAGAAATCGAATTAATAATACTCGGTGCATGCGAAAATTAAAGAATATATTTAACTGCATCAGGTTAAGAAAAGAAAGATAGAACCCAAAGAAAGGAAAAGTGAATCATAAGCAGAAAAAGGTAGAGAAAGAATAAAAAATACTGGAGGAGTGAGAGAGAAAAGGAACATAGAGAAGGAAGGTATAACAGCTATACGAGACAGAAAGATGGAAAGAAAGAAGACAAGGGTGAAGAACAAAGAAGAAAGAGAAGAGTTGAATAAAGACATTAGAAAGAAAATAGGGCGAGATAGAGAGCAGGTTAGATAGAAACAGAAAAAGAAAAGAGATATAAAATAGAGTGAAAATAGGCAAATAAGAAAATGAAGTATTTTAGAATAGAGAGAGAAGGAAAATGCTGGACGGGGACCAGAAGGAAATAGGTTAAGGAATAATATAAGTATAACTTTGTATAAAATTTGTAAAACATAATGTTAAAATAAAGATGACTACTATTTAACCGCATCAGGCTATTCGTATGAAAGGAATCAATGAGTTTTTGTTTAGACATTAGGATAAGGTTAAGATTATATAGGTAGATGTTAAAGATTTGTACTTGTTTTACTTATACATATAGGCAGATGCATTTTATCGTGGATGAATTCTCAAAACAAAAATTTTCAACTATCTACAAGTAATGTAATTTTTTATCGATTCAATAAAAAACCGCTGGCAATTCATTGGCACTTAGCTTCCTGCTTAATTATTTGTTCGAATATATATCAGATATATAGTTTATTCATAAATTCTAATTAATAATTTTACAATTTCAAATATATTTTATAAATTCTGTATCATCCTACTTGATTCAAAACTAAGGTGTATAAAGTATACTTTTTTTTAACAATTAAACTGTAAATATAATGGAAATAGCGAATATTGAATTTCGTAAATATAAAAATTTCAAAATGCGATATCTTGGCGAAAAAAACAGATATTTGAACAAACTCAACGGCATTCGAAAGAGGAAGACTTATACTTTAAGATGCCGTATATAGTTTTCTCGAAAAAAATGAATCGCGATGCTATATAACCTTAAATTTGTCAAAAAACAGTAGTTTTTGTATTTTTAGGTTAGGATATCTCAGAAACTTGACACGATGGAACCATTCTGAGGCCAGATTCGAATTCAGCGGCCAAAAATTCACTATAAAAGTTCGTCTCGTCCGCCTTATTTTTTTGTTGAACTGCGTAATCGTAGCCTCAAAAAATAGAAATATAAATAAAAAAAATACTAATATTGTCTCTGGATCGGTTGTCAAATTATTATTATTAGTGTATTATTTAAGTTTATTATTTAATCATTCTTTATTTCATATTTAGATTTTATTAGTGTAAAGGAAATTTTTCTTTCATGCAAGGGTTTATCCTGTAAATTTATTAAAATAAAAAAAATTTTAAAAAAGTACAAAGCAATTTATAAAAATCAATAAATCTAAATCATTAATAATTTATAAATGTAATCGTTCTAATCCTTTTTTTGGCTTCATCCTTAAAAGAGTTTTTAACTACATTTCATGAAATAGGTACCAGAGTTCACCGCAAAACACACACACATACAAAAACATTTTTTTTAAAATAGCATATATCTATATATAGCAAAGCAAAGCTTCCTTCTGGAGGAAGCAAAAATAGTTCGCTATAATTACTTAAGAATATTAAACATATTGCAAATTACTTTTCCTCAAGAATATGATTATCTGAAAGTATTAATCTTACATCATGAGAATAACCAATGACTGTAAATATATACCTCATATGTACATACTTACACGTAATAGCTGTATGCAATTTGTAATTATATTGCTCAAAAGTTACCTACATGACATTTTATAAATTGTTAAATAGTACACTTACCTTTTGTTTGGACAACTGTTTTTAAAAACAAATTTTAGACATTTCAGACATAAAACGGATGCTGCTGAAAATATTTTTTGTACTTTTATTATTAATACAACTGTATAGACAACCGAACAAGAACCTCCGAAAAATAGATATTAATTAAATCGAAAAAAAATTTATATTTTCGGATGAAACTCATCAGTTTTATTATTTTTCAATATACATTTATTGTTCGCATGCATTCATTACATATCTATAGTACACAAAACGTACTTTAGATGTTTAATCGAAGACCAATATGTCGATAACTAGAAGTATTAAAACTGCGATGACTGCATTTTATTTTTTATAATCATGTTTATTCTACCAGTGATCCTGATAATGCTTATAATGAATGATTAGAATAAATTATGAAGAACTATTTATAATTATCTGAAATTCATTTCAACATTACCGTTAATTTACTGTAATGAATAGAACTTGTTAGAATAGTTCTATTTATTCATCATATACAACTTTTTCTCAATGTAAGAGTAATTGAAAGCTATTTAGAACCCCAGTCCCTTATCGATCACGAACTACCTATGTACATATACGGTAGAATCAATTGCTGGCCGAGAAAGCATTACTCTTCAAGTGTCTTGAGTATTATAATGTAATTCTTAGTTTAAGTTTAGATATTATGTTACGTGGCTGCTAAATAAGTGAAGGAATAGTACCCATGATAAAATATAAAATATTATTACTGCGATAGTAATGAATAATTAATATAGACTTAAAGGCAATTGTTATTTGCGCAACATAATGTAAAATTATAGTATAGGTTTAGTAAAGAAGCAGTGTTCCACTAAAAATAATTTCATATTGAATCGCACGTTCTTATTTCCTCAGTGATAAACGTCTGTGACAAAAAAAATTTGTGTAAACTTGTTATTTTGATGTTTAGGAGAAATAAAACTATTTTTGTTCTTTCCTGAACAGGTGTGATATATTATGAATACAAATTTACTAAAGATTGCTTCGATGAAAAGATTCATTTAAGTCATTTTCAATAAAATACTTAGATCACTTCAATTTATTACGTAACTGCTATTTAAGTTTTTCTGAAAATCGAAATATCGCAGTAATATATAAATAAAAGTATTGGTTTTCGAGAAATAATATTTAAAAATACAGACTAAATAATATATAATAAATAAATAAGATTAAACATATTTTAATATAATAGTACAGGAATTGAAAATTAAAGTAAATAAATTTAATAACTTGAACTGAATCGCAAATAATATTTAGTTTTAATTTAGCTGGTGATTTTTATTACTTTATACTTCAAAATCTAGAATTTCGAACTACGTGCTGCACTTACTTATTGATTTATTTTCACGCACATATAAATCGCGTAACCGCAAAACAAAGGCATGCATATTTTCTCCATTCTTACTTATGTAGTCTTATAATATGCATGCGTACTTGCCAAGAGTGCATTTACTGCTTTTTTTTCTAAAGCAAATAAATTGCAACTCAGAGTTAAAGCCAAAGTATAATAGGTTGTGCATGTAGCAAGATCGTTAAGTATACGTTACGTAACAATTACAAATTTTGTGGTTTTGCGTTAGGTGCAGGAACATTTTTCTACAAACATAAAAGTTGCGGTAACATTTTTGTACACTTTTACGGGCTTACTTCAAAAAAGTAAAAAGAGGTTGGAATTACAACCAGAGCTGATGACGCTTTGCTAAACTTATTGTAAAGATTTAAGATAATTACATTGGAAATTTAATAAGTTTTAATAATATCAATAGAAGTTTTTGGATGTACCATCGTACTACGGATTATGATATAGATATTAGTGTGCTGGTGAACTGTTGTTAATTCGTAAGTAATAGTTAATGATATATAAGTAGTCATGTAGTCAATTATTTAATAAACAAATAAAAAAGTTAATTATATTATATCGACAATTGAGTAGGTATACTATTTTTCCAACTTTTTTTTTATGTTATACAAGTCAGAGTATCTAAAATCAAATGGAAAAAAGATTGTTGATAGAAAAATTGTGCATTTGTAGCCATAATTTAATTATTCAGATGTTGAACGGATTGCCGACCACTTCAGGTTTATTCAAACTACTCTTAAAATAAACACTTTTTTTTTAAATCGAGGCCTAATATTAGACATTAGGGTTGTCAACTCTTTAACATAGTCTGAAACGTAGTTTTCTTTTTAGACAAAAACATTAATTTTTGTTGCAATGTAATTCATACTTAAATTCCTTAAGGATGCGTCCCGTTCAATAAGAATTGGTCCCGATTACAACAACGCATCGAATGTATTTTTCTATGAAACACTGTGATTTTCGGTAATACTATATTATGAAATCAAAATGAAAATATTATCGACTACCTAAAGAACTAGCGGGCCACTCGGTCGATGTAAAGCACCACCGTCACTCTTCGCGCTTCGCGCTCTCTGTGGTGTCGCGATATCTTCGCGATTCTAGGTGCATCTGTCTCTACAACTGGTTACACTGTTATTTTGAAATAAATCGTTCCTAGTAAAAATGTTTATTAGAGAAAAGTTTAGTTTTGTTGTACAACTTTTACATTTAACAATACTTTTCATGTTAACTACCCAAAGTTTCAGCTCGATCCGTCAAAAATTCGTGGATAAAATCCATTAACTTAATAACACATACCTTATCATAATAGAAATTGGTTTTATGCTAAAATATGTGCCTTTAGAAGTTCGATACCTAAGGCCCTTATACCGTGTAGCGGTCGTGTCAAAAAACGATAAGCATTCAACTCAATTTAAATAGCCGCGTCTTTCGGCCAGATCAGCAATTCGCACGTCCATACTGCGAAAATGGAATGTCTCTCCATAATATATAGTCGTTGAGCAAAAGGAAATAAGGAAATCAGAGTCGCGATAATCAATAAGCATTTTCACCGCTCTGCTCGAGGCTCTTCCGCCTTCTGCATCGACTCTATAATCGCACGACATTCACCGTCTATTCACTTTCTCGTCTATACATCTATAAGAGTCTACGCGCATACACCGGTCTCTATTACTTAGCAGCTGCAAACCAGTAATGGACCTTTTTTGTCCCACAAAACCACTCTCGCTTTAACTCTCTCTCTCTCTCTCTCTCTCTCTCTCTCTTTCTTTCTCAAACCAGCATCAATACTTGCTTATACACACCCAGTCAATCATATCACCCTCTCTCTCTCTCTCGACTTGTATCATCCATTGTGTATCTTTCGCGCGGTCAACATCCCACCTCCCATCTCTCAAGTGCAGACTTAGACGAATGCTCGCACTATATGCAGCAGTAGCTCCTTAACCGTCCATTCGTACACAGAGGGGTACTTGTATGCGCATACTCAATTGGTATTTTTCTCTTTCGCGTATGCTCTCGAATCTCACTGGCGTTGTGCAGTCACGCTCGCAGCGTTCGCGCTAACTCGCATATGGACGCGCGACATTTCTGGTAAAGTTTGTTTCGCCTTATACAGTTCGCTTGTTGTTTTGGCCCCGTCATCACCGTCAAAGTGTATCATAATATTGTGCTTTTCGGCAGGCGGAAGTGGTCCTGGATATGACCAGAGTGAACGGCCGACCGAACGAGGTGTCAGATTCCGTATCGGTGGACATCGAGGAGACGGAAGTATGCAAAGAGAGTGTGCAGCCACAGGAGACTACGCTGATTATTGAGCCAATGACCGAAGGTGAGTTTGTCTTTATCGTACTGTATAGCGAGTGCCTAGATGAATGAATAGCGATTTCCAATTAAGTGTATGAACAAACGGTTGTAGAAGCTTCGAGTGCCTATGAGTGCAAGTGGTCAAGGATGTTATACAAGTGCAGGACAATATTCTTGTCCTGTTAGCTCCATGTCGGATATACTTAATTATCTGAATTTTGCATAAGCAGAACTGCTGATATCAAGTTTTTTTAAACTGCTATTTTTATTGTTTTTTTTTTATAGCAGTTTTTATTGGAGTGTTCGAATTTCCATACTTTGGCATGGAATTTATTTTCACAGGTTATTTCATATTTATACAAGTAATTTGAGTATCTAATTAACTAATATTTACACCGGACTTGTATTAAAAACTAATATAGGTATTTCTAAATATTTATTTTCAAATAAATATTTATAGTGTTGATTCCAAATAGTAATTGTACATGTATATATAAAAAAAGAAACATATGAAAATAGTGTTGTTTCTAACAGATGATTTAAAAGCTGTTCATTAATAAAAGTCTTTTCAATAACAAATAATAAATTTTCTAGGTCTGAACCGATCTAAAAATAAACAAAACGTGTAATAACGATGTTTTTATAACAAGTCACGTTCGACCTCCAATGATGATACACGTCATAGTATGGAAACCCACAATATGTAAAGTTTTAATTTTATATAGTCTGTAACTTTGATTTAACTTATATGTTCAGTTTCAAAGAGTAAAATTGATAAACTATACCATTTATTAATTGATATTTTATGAATCAACTGAAATATTTAAGACAATTAAAAATATATTAGCGCTCATGATGTATAAAACGCGCAAACATAATTTCAAAGTATTTATTTTTTCCCACAAGCTCTTCTACTTGATATAAAAGAATAAATATGAGGTATAAATAAGCGCGTGGCATAGTAAACTGTATGTAAACTGCAAATCAATTCTGCACATACGCTATTTAAACAATAAATTTTGTATATCTTTTAAACAAAATTAATACCTATCGAAAACAATTTAATATACTAACCTTCTAGGTATACGAAAAATAGAAAGTTCTAGATGTCAAAACCTTTCTATAATCCCCAATGGTACATATTGTACACATATAATATACACATATAATAAACGGAATACTTAATTACTTGTAATCAACTGACCACAATAGAGCTTTTATACATATAGCAGATATTTTGGATTCTCGTACTATAATATAATATAATATATATATATAATATGTATATCGTATAATATTCGATTTTCTGAATAGAAAATAGAAAAATATTTTATGTTATATTATATATTTTGTAATTTAATGTTAGATAAATTATATTTTTCAATGCAGAATATTTTCATTGATTAAAATAATTTCTTTTAATATCCTTGCATTTAAAATTTAGTGTACTTACTATCGTGAGCACAAACATATTGCACTACTTCTTTAAAGTCACTTTAATCACCATTATATGTGAGAATATTTCAGTTACATTAATGAATTAAAAAAAAAAAAAAAAACAATGGAGCATGTTGGAATTCTTATAGCAGGAATTCGGTAATTAAACATTTTTATTTATAAGACTGTTTTTACGCCGGCTATGACATCTGAAACTTTTTTTATAATCACCTTTTAATTACTTATTATTTAACAGTGTATAATACGTATGTACTCAACTTAATGACATTCTATAATAATAGATTGAAAGAACCAAACCTCATTGCTCATTTTTTCTCGCAGTTAAGGTAGTTATTACCTAAATCAAAAGTATTGAGAATTGTATTGTGTTTCTGTAATATCGTCATTCTAAATTTGCAGTTTTTACTAAAGCATTCTTTAGCATTCGAGTAATGGCAACGGCATGGGAAAAAGATCTTTCACCAGGTTTCGCAATAGAATTAATATTAATAAATATTTACAGTTTAAGGGAACGTCGAATTCACTAAAATTTTAAATTATCTGTCCTTACAACATCAAAATACTCACAAGGATTTTCAAAATTTTCTCTTTAACAAGTTAACTAATTGACTTGAAACTTTAGGAGATGATAGAATGATCATAAATGAATCGGGCTCAGCCCAGGAATTACCGATAAATTATGTAAATGTAATATTTTTTGTTTGAAATATAATTTTAAAGTCAGAATCACACCATCTCTGGGATTAAATTTTGATTTTTAATACAGAAAAAGTTTTATAAAAGTACGGTAAAAACTATCTTAATTATAACTCGTAAGTAAAACACTCTTTGGACAAATACACTGTAAATCAAAGTGTATAAAAGTACATGTTTGTGTTACAGATTTTACACATTTGGAAGTGTGTCCCCCATATTTAATATGAATAAGACTCATCCAAGTGTCTAAAATCTGTGACACAAACTTGTTAATTTAACATACTTGGATTGTGTATAACTGCCTGCGCAAGACTAATTTGAAAATATCTTTTATGTATTGAACATTAGAAATAGTACCCAACTAAAGATGACGAATTATGTGTTAGTAAACTTCTTAAAGTTTGAACGATTAAAGAAAAAAAATACTATCCTAGTTTGTTCTATTATTAGAACCTGTACGATCACTTTAATCTCACACATATTTACATTTTACTTTCATTTTCGTAAAAACTTTATTAAAATGACAGTTGATTTTTATTTGGAGATTTCTGAAATATTGAAAATTTATGCATTATAATAAGGAACGTCATAATTATATATAACGTAATCGTGATGATATATAATTTGCACTTGCGGCAGAAAAGCTGTTTGTGTATATAATTGTTATTTATTGAATTGCTCCCGTGTGTTAGATAATTATCGGAAATCTGTTATTAATAGCATGCAAAGTCTCTATTCATGCATGTCCAGGTAGAAAAGTAATTTGACAGATCATTTTAGTGTAAAACAAAGTTTAGTACGTATAGAAAAACTTTATCTTTTTGGCGTCAACAGAAAGTTAACCAATGTATCATTCTAATATCCCTATTTCTAATCACTATTTGCGTTTTAATATTACTTATTGCAATTTTAGATTTACTTCGAGTACAAACTTTGCGTAAATATTTATTAATATTTATTAATGGTTCAAAAAAAATAAAATGTTTAAGTGTAGTAAAATATTTTTTCACTGAGATATGTCAAAGCTGCAAACATGTATAATTTTATTTACCATAAAAACGTACAATGAATAGCCATTGATAGTTGAAAATTATTCATAGCACATACCCCGAAAAATTGATAAGTACTCTATCAAAGTGAGAGTATAGATTTCTCATTTTATAATGTTAGGTACGGTTCCCTGTATAGATATGAATTCATAAAATCCTTTTACTCTAGATTTACTTTACAATAGATTTAGTAGCAGAAAATATCTTAGAAAAGTACTATTGTAAACTCTAAACTTAGATAAAAAAAAAACTAAAAATTAAAGTCAGTTTATTTATATTTACTTAACTACATTAAATAGACTTTGTAAGTTTGTTATCTGAAACAAAGTTTAGAAATGCAAAAAGTATAAATATTTTAAATACTTGAGTCAAGATGGATCGCAAAACCGCTTTACCGAAACAACAGTAACAACTGTAATTGCATAAGGAAGAAGAATTTAAAATCTCTATTCTGTTTATCGTAGAATGAAAATCAAAATTTGACAGAATATCACATGAGAAAAAATTATTTATAATTTTATACGTAAGTATACAGTCTTCGAAATAGTAACAAGTATTTTTGGTTTGAATATTGCATTGTTGAACAACAATCTTGGTAGACGAAAATCAAATTTGACAATATAATATGTAAGGTAATACTCCAATGTTATATAAATAAATAATATAGCTGACCTGCTAATGAAATTACTAATTTAACCGATTTAGATATAACAAAATCCATATGAAACGCAAAACTTAGTTCGCAATTAAATGAAACGACCAATTCTTTAATTTATTGTTTAATCGGAGAAATGCAAAAAATTTTCATTTTCTGATGTTGCCAAAAATTCTGCTTGATTACAACTGATAAGTTATATTCCGAAAAAAAATATCTAATACAGACTATTCTTAATACAATGATTTACATATCATAAAACCTTGAAATTTATGCAAAAAAACTAATTTATGTAAGTATTTTATAACAAAGTTTTCTAGCATTCACATATAGTAATTTGGTTTTCAAGTAAGTCTATGGAGATGCAATTTTTTAATTAAAAAGAGTAAATAATTAATTATTCGTATTAAATCAGCAATATTAAAATAATATGACAAATAGATCCATTCGCTTTTTTAAATATTAAAATTTTTGTCGTTATAAGAAGACTTTCCTTCGGGTGGTCTATGCCGATGATTTATATCTGCAATTCAAGATTCCTTGATGCATGGAAAAATAAAAATGAATAGGTATACAGAAATAAGTTCTACAATAATGTTATTATCTTAAGTAATTTCGCGCTATGTAAACCATATATTATAACATTCATCTTCTGGCACAAATAATTTGAATACATACATATTTCAACAAATGTAAAACGTATCCCGTGCCGTAGATAATTATTCAGCATTTATCAGAAAATCAGAAATATGTATTAGGCTAAAAAAATCATAGTGATTCTGCCTCGACTTTTTGTTAGCACGAACAAAAAAGCCTCACCTTCAGGTTTACTAAAGAACGCAAACGAATGATTTGCATTTATGCGATACTCGGCTGTCTGCTTCTCGCGATACTGAAGTTCCTTGGCGTGAGCTGAGACTGCCAGTGATACTAGAAAACTTCAAGAAGAATCCACTGGTGCTGTGCGTTTTCCTTTATATTTTTCGATTGATCACTGCAATTTTCAGTTAATTATCCAGGCACGTATATTTTTTTTGCACACAAGTATCGAAGCCAATATTTGAGTTGTACAAATAAACGTGAAATTGACATTAGGGTATCCACAATGGATTTGTTTAATATTGTTTGATTAACAATTTAAAAATGAAAGATAGCTGATGTTTGCATTAATCTGTTTTTATAAGACAAACTCAAAAAAATTATTTTTTGCGAAATTTGCTAATGAATATCTTTAATGAAGTGAAAAAGAAGTGCTGTGATGACAAGGATCCTTCTTCTTGAGTTTCATATTTAGTTTTTCAAGTTGAACTTCTGATGTTTTTTATTAATTGACTTAAGTTTAAATTTTTTTTTATGACGATGTAGGTTTTGTACTTTTCCTATAAAGACTCTATTATATTCTGATTTCGCCGTGGACCTCCTTTAATATATATAAAAATTCAGTTTCATTAGTTTACGATTACGTTCAAAATACATAAATTATTTTGTAAAATGTTTGGGATTTAGCCTTGCAAATTAATGATAACGACACCGCGTTCACGAAAGTGATAAAAAAAAAACTGGTTGTATTAACAAATGCTTCAATTATGTATTGATAATTTACCTCCATTATTTATACGATCGAGTGTTTATCTTAACTATCTTATATTAATATTAACAACTTTGACGCAATGTAGTCATTCAGTATTCTTTATAACAAAACAAAAAACATTAAACGTGAACAGAATTAAATACTTTCACGCCATCGAAATGTTGAAAATATTAAATGTCCTTTTCTTAACAAGAACTTTGGATATTCTGTTGTATTCAGTGTATGCAAGCGCTTGGAGGAGATATGAGAGATTGTGATAGCGCTCTTGTTGGATAAATAAAATGCTAGCTCGCAGAGCGTATATATACCGAGCGTAATCTTCAATAGGTCTAATATAAATTATTTAAGTAATCTTAAGGATATGTACTGGGGTCCGAAAAATTCTTACCTTATTGATTTTTGTTTTTTTTTTTAAATATATAAAGATAAAGACTAATTTTTGGAAAAAACTCTCTGTTAGTACTTCGATAATAATGTAAACATCACGTAGTTCACAGGCACAGAGATTTTCGACAACAAAAATCTCTGCGAATTGTGGATGGAGTTTCATGAAACTTGAATCCCGAGGTGCTAAAGGAGTTTTTTTTCCAGAAATTAATCTGCATCATTACATATTTCGTTAGATTCTAGAGCCGATATGGTAGGAATATTTTCGACCATAACACATCCCCATAATTATAATAATGTTAATGAAGCATGAGCTTTAAAGAAATATATAGCTGTTGTGACTATTAATAGCTTACATCTATTTCCATTCGAATTAAATAAAGCCTAGTATCGAGAGGTCAAAAAGCTGCCGGAAATTGAACTACTCTTGGTGTCGCGAGTATCGTCGTTACCGCGAAATACATATTATTAAATCATCCCATTATGACATTCTTCTCCGTGAGCAGAATGTCATTCTTCACAGTGCCACGAACTCTAGCTTCTATATGCACTTGGACAAGTTTTGCAGAAAGTTCTGGAGCGCGTTGGTCAATTACTATACAATTATTATAGTCGTAGGTCTGTCGGTTTGCAACGATATCTCTTTAGTGTCGATCGCCGATGCGACATTATATGATGGAAGGGATAAGCTAGTCGCTTGGTAGGCCATTACGTTCAGGGCGTTTGAATTATAAATATCACTGTGCCACCAAAGCTAGCACATTGTTTCACCCTTGTAGACAAGCGCGCTTATAACCGGTGGGTCTCGTTAAATCCTACGTGTTACCTTCCGAGAGTTAGAGCTACGTACTTTGCCTCCTCAAACTTTCATGAATTGGATCGTCGATTTCTTTCTCTAACTACCAACTGTTTTCCCTCTCCACCCGTAGGTAGTTTTCAGTCAGCGTTAAACTGAGAGAGGTTGAAGTGCCGAAGTGTTGGGCTACCAGCGAACAACTTAGTGGCCTGAGGCTTGGATTAGCAAGACTTACGCGCTTCATTTCCGTGCTCTAATTCAACTTGATATCGTTTCATATAATTTTTTTCTTGGTCCTCGTTGTTTGCTTTTTAGCACGCAGGGTAATTCGAACTTTGTGATCGGTTAAGTGCTCGGTCGCGTGGATACAAGTTTCGAACCTAAAATGAAGGGGATTGAATGATCAGTCGTTGCTGATCTTTCAAATGAATACGTTGACCGCGATGTGACTGAATCGGTTAGATGTGCATTACTTACAAGTATTTAGAAAAAAATAAACTTTTTAATTTTGCCCTCTTGCCAATTTATGTATTTGTTATTTAAAATGACCATTCAATCTCTTTCTTTCAAAATACATTATTTCAACAGTACTTCGAGCTTTTCTTACTTCAAAGATCGGTTTTCAGTAGATACATAAAAATAATATTTTTGAATTATACATTCCTATAATTTACTTTTAATATTCTGATTTAATCACATCTGGAATATTTTATTACGAAGAAAAGGGAGATTTATTATATGGGGAAGAGTGGGCTAATCCCCATCGGTTAAGCTTTAACTGCTATATCTTTTTATTTATAACATTTTATTTCATTCCAAAGGAGTAATTTATTAGTTAATATAGTGGCTACTATCAATATGTACAGTGAGACAATATTAACAACAATATTATCCTGAGTGTGCGGGTAGTTACGATCAAAATTTATTTATTAAATAAAAGAAGAATAATCACTTCTAGTACGTTTGTCAAGCTTTAAAAAATTTGAGATTAATATTATTTATACGTAAAGTTCGTAACACTATAACTATAAGTTTTTATAGAACAACGTTTAAATAAAATAGAAATTGTAAGTGAGTTTCTTTCTCCATTTCTCCAGACTGCTATTTAATAATGCGGTTGATCGGGTAAAGCAATGTGCGCATTATCTAGTAATTTGACATATTTTAAGATATTATTTTTTTATTACAGTTTGAAATAAAATTATCATTCCTAATGACGCAAACTATTGAGGAAAGCGTCGACTCAAATGGAGCAGTCAGAATCCAGGTTGAGGCTGCCAAAGTGGCTCATTATAATGGCTTCGGTAGTTGATCAAAATTTTGATTAATGACTTTATTACTGTCACATAAGCACAATTCTGTAATTTACATTAATTTACTACACTTTATTTTGCGTGTCGCAATTCATTTTATCATTTTTATTTATTATTTTGTTGTTCACATCAAAATAGTTTTATACACTATTAATGAATGTTTGAAAAAATATATTTAATCATTGAGCCATTGCGGTTTGATGGTTTTGTTTTCATTGACTACTTTTCGTTAAAATCTTAATTATAATCTATTTTATAAATAGCCTAGCTTGTATTTAACCTATTTACCACATGTTTTCGTATATATTAGTAATTGGTATAAGTTTCTCGCTCAATATATTTCAATTTCATAGAATCATAAGAACTGAAATTAATACTAATGCATTAGAAAAGCTAGAACTTTAAATGACTTCTACCAATATAGCAAAGTCATAATTAAAATTAATTAAGATACCTTACTTAAACCGAATAAACGATCCAAATAACAAGAAATGGATGAAATTCTTTCAAAGTAAACGTCCTCTATATTAAGGAGCAAAGCTTTTTTTTCCAGTTTTCAACTTTGTTCCTTTCACGAAATTTTTTTTTTGTGTGTGTGTGTGTGTACAATTAGAATATAATCTCCTTTTCAATTTTAGGTATGACTATTGATATTAAATGTTTAACTTTATAATAAACACACATAAACCTACAAGTATTTTCACACGTATACTATAGTAATGGATCATAAAATTCATAATCATTTATTAATTAAATAATAAAAGCTACGTTGTATAATTATACGATGCGAGCGTGGCGAGCTATCACAGCTAGTTGAATATTAATAATGACAGGAGTCGAAAAACCTTATTAAAAAAATTAAATCTATTTTATTTTAACTTGTTCTCGTAGATTTTGAAAAAACATCTGTACTATATTCGCGCATGATTTCGAACAAATAATAGCTAGAAGGTAATAAATTTACATTTTTGAAAATATTTTGACTCATAATATAAGCAATATTTCAAATCAGAATCTTCATTTTAAAATTAAATACCATTAACAGATATTGCACTTGGCGACATCTGTAGAATTTTTCTAGAATTGTGCTCGCGAAGTTATCCATTGAAAACGAACAACGATTACAACCATTAAAAGAATTCAGATATTTTGTAGTCCATTTCTACTGCATTCTATATATAGACTTTGTATTATCTCCATGATAATTATAGCTTCTGATTACAATTTACAAATAACATTCGCCAATCCATAAGACGCTAAAATTATTCAACGAAGAAAAAGAAAGAGAACAATTCAACAAAAAAGAAACATTAATTATCTATAAGAAGACGTCCTCTAAATATTGTATTTATAGCTTTTATTAATTACGAATTGATTGCGCTCGCCGCGTGCCCATAATTTCACACAAGCATATGATAGGTATAAAAAATGTCGCGTACATTCATACACGTGCAGTAAAGTTAGCATAGTATAAGGATATTTTCCCTAACAAGTGTTGCATACTCACGCACTTGCTCATGATTCACAAAATGAATGCGTTCGCGATAAGAGCAGAATGCGAGTATAGCAAGCATCTCTCGGACTCATTGGCTGGAAGTGCGCAGCAGTCTATTGGAGAACTACGGGAGGAGGCCGCAAGTGGGAAAAGAAGGGGACCGGCTGGATCATCTTGAACGAAATTACTGTTCCGACAAACATAACGTAGACTTATAAGTAGAGGTGATCTGACAGTAGCAGTTGGTGGTTCTTATATATGAATTCATATATATAGACTCGGCTCTGCAATTCAATTATATAAGACATTCGTTGAACCGTACGTATTGAATCGGTTAATTCTTCAACTCTTTTCTGCTCTTAAAAAAAAAAAAATCTATACATTAATTAGTTATTTTGTAAAATTTTAATTTGCTTATTTGGAATAGATATTATAAAATTGTAGCATATTAATACTTATCTTGTTGTTTAAAATAAGAATTAACATTATCTCGCGAAACAATGTGCACGATTTTAAGTAGAGACGCCAAGATAACTATTATCCTAAGCGTTAAAATGAAAAATAAAGAATGTATAAAATCATCACCTTTTTCTAATTTATAGTCAAAATAATTATTATCGGGTTTTTACGTTGATTCGGTTCTTAATATTAATTTAAATTATTTATTTTGTTATTTAGTTTTAACGTTCAAACAGTAATTTCGGAATTAGGGACTCACTTTTTGTTAACGTATAGAGCCGTATTTGTCTATTTTTATACATACAGCAATTAAAAGTGTTTGCAGCAAAAGAATTATAATCACCTATTAATGAGTTGACGATTTTTCTTTCTGTTATCTTATCATTTAAATGTATTTTACTACCCTAGATAATTAGGTACTTATTTTTATTATTATGTAATTATACAAAGTGTGCAGATAATTGCTAGAGCGATTTAAACTATTCACTTACACGATAATTTTAACGTTTAAATCTACTAAATTATATTAAGCTTTTTAAAATCAGAGATATTTATGCCGTTTTAATTTAATATTCATATACTCTAAAAAATTATTTTCCTTGTTCAATTACTTTTTTATACTTACAGTTTAATAATATCTTTCGAATCAGGGTCAGTAATAACGATTTAAAAAATAGTTCGAGTTTCATTTATATCCAATCAAATCTATAGGTATTTATAAAAAAGATAACTAAAATTAATGATAAATATGTATATGCATACACACATACAATTATCTTATAAGTACCGTGATAAAATCATCTGTATTTTATTTGTTTTTGCACCGTGGGTGTATATATATCACTCAAATTACGATCGAGTATTTTACACAGAATAGTACGTGTATTCTACCTATGTAGTATATATATATAATACAAGAACCACTCCTCTGATGATGTGCATTGGCGCTCAGCTGCTCGCTGGATGTCTCCCTTCTTCCACGCTCCTTGATACAGCGCTCGGTGAGCATCGGGAGATCAGGGAAACGGCGAGACCCCGAAAAATTGTGATAATTGAGATCGCGCTCTCCATCGACAACAAAGTCTTAGGACTTTGGAACTTACTAGAGTGGCAGACATAATCAATTATGTCTGTATATTTTGTGTGAAATTATTTTTTTAGTACAAAGTGAGTGATTCTTCATCTCCGGGCTTGATAAATACATGGTGAGAGGTGTCTCTGGCTTTTTTTTCTGCATTTGTTTTCCAAAATTTCAGTGTTTATTTCGATAGTTTGACAGTTGTAAGCGGCAAGAGAATGCTTGTTTCCTTTTTCTTTCCGTTTCATTGTTAATTTTTTTGTTTGTGATTTTGGTTTGAGTGACAGTGATATGAAAAATAGCTAAAAATGTGTAGGAATATTCTTATAATTTTTTTTAACTATTCGTAACTCTTAGGTCGTGAGAGTAACAAAAGTATTCCTAAGTGTGATTGCATGAAACTTTCTCTTCGCAGACTTACGAAATTGTCTTTCTACATCAACGTCAAGCGAAAAGGTCCCATTGTATGTACGTGTACGTATATGTCTGCATCTGTGTATACTGTATACCTACATATATATACGTAATAAGCTAGGAAACCGGTATTTCTTAATTTCTTGCTTGACTTTTCTCTGCATGTATCGTCAACAAAGATAGAATTTAATAGAAGCACAGACTCCCATACAAAACTACAAAAGTGAAGCTTTCCCAGCGTAGTTAAGTATCCCATAAAACAGGTGGCGCACCAAGTTAACTCCCATATTAGCGAGCGCGCTTTCATGAACGGGTCAGGGTTCGCGCCCAACAACGGGAATTTTTTTTATATTTTATATTTATTTTCGTTCGTATCCTATAGAATGCAACCATTGCAATTTGCAACCTTGCGTTTCTATGTATACGATATATTATAGAAAAAAATGTAGAAACTATTAAGATACGAATAAATAAACATTCTGGATTCAATTGCACGAAATTTTTTACTGATAACAGTAAATTTAAATCCAAAAATGATAAAATGTTTATCAAATTTAAATTCTTTATATAATTATTTTATTTCATTTTGCATTAAGGATGTTCACCTCTATCACCATCTATGACCTGCTTTATGCATAGCCATTTTTCAAAATAGGGGTACCGGACCTAAATTTTGTGATATTGAAGTCAGAAGTTGCGTCTTTTAACACAGGATTCCTATACTGAGCCGTTTTTACTCGATGTTTTTTAAGCTTTGCAGAGTCAATTATAGACAGATTTTTACCAAAAACTAGTATGTATTATGCATTCTAGGCTTAAAAAGGAATAGATACACAAAAAAAAATTATCAGGACTTACTGTACCAAATTCAAAGATACTGCAATTGAAAGATGTGCTATAATGTTACAAGCATATCTATATTGTGATACAGTCTGTACAAAAGTATATGATGCATTTTGCTTTTTTATATTTATATGAATTTTACACAGTTTATTATTATTTTAATATTTTGTGGTACATAATTAAAAGATTTTATTATCAATCATGCAATTTAACGATGACTTATAAAGAGAATTAAACTTTTTGATCATGCGGCTCCGTGAACGTCCTTAAGTCTTATCAATTACAATTTCAAATAAGTTTCCTTTTATCATTGACATTTTACATAAATATTCATTTTATGTACGAGGAAAATGATTTTTTTAAATCTTACAGTTTACAGTGAATTTTTTAAACTAATTACAAATCTTGTCATTTGTTCCAGTTCCTATCAACGGCAAAGACATGTCGAATTACGCTGAGGTATGTTTTTCGAAAAATTAATTTTGAATTAAGTTATGATTTAGTATTTATGTAAAATATTGTTTGTAGATTGTCCAGTCCACTCGAGACACTTTTAATAGTGGAAAAACACGGCCATTAGAATTTAGATATAAACAGTTAAAGAAAATGTATCAAATGATTAAGGACAATGCATCGGAATTCAATGCTGCTCTGAACTCTGACTTAAGAAGGGTATGAATCTTTATTTTTAAATTTTCTTGCATAATAATTATATTGCTTAATATGAATTTAACTAATTTTAAATAACATCTGTTTCAGTCTAAATTGGAAAATTATATCCTCGAAATCGATTTCATGCTTAACGATATCACTGAAATGATTAGACACTTAAAAGAGTGGTCTGCTCCAGAAAGAGTAAATATTTGTTAATAAGTACTTTAAGGGGATGCCGGAGTCGCCTGTTTTACCGACATTAAGTTTTTAAAACTTTTCTCTTGAACAAATTAACCAATTCACTTGAAACTTTTAAAGATGATAGAATGATCATAAATAGAACGCGCTCAGCCCAGAAATTTCCGAAAACTAAAATAATATAGAAGCTAGAGAAGAAAATACCAAATTTTTACTGATTTCAATTCAATCCAAGAGATGGCATGATTCTGACTTTGCAATTATATTTCAAATTAAAAATATTATATTTACGCAATTTATTGGTAATTTCAGGGCTGAGCGCGCTTCAATTATGATCATTCTATCATCTCCTAAAATTTCAAGTCAATTGGTTAATTTGTTAAAGAGAAAAGTTTGAAAAACCTTGCGGGTATTTCGATGTAGTAAGGGCGGGAAATTTAAATTTTTAGTGACTCCGACGTCCCCTTAAC
>UELU01141051.1:0-11441 GCA_900490025.1 Megastigmus dorsalis | reverse complement strand
ATTAAGTACCCTTCTGGTGTGTAATTACAATAATGGTGTATTGATTTTTTATGGTGCTTTTATTTTTTAAGGTATTTAGGTGTTTCATATTCCGTAAGCGACCTGTTAATATTAAATATATATATATATATATATATATTTATATAATCATTAGTAATTGATATCCCTGTAAATTAAATAAGAGCAATAATATAAATATTTGTAACAGTTGCCATGACATCTTACAAAAGGAATAATTTTAAATAGAATACTGTAAAATAAAAACACAATAAAAATGTAAACACCATAAAAAATAAAAACACCATAGAAAATGAATACAGCAATAAACATAAAAGCACTATAAAATAATACACCATAGAAAATCAATACACCATTATTATAATTACACACAGAAGGGGGCGTGGATTGTTTTAATAGTTGTAACGCTCATAAGCATTGACAAATGATTTAAATTAAATTTGATTACTTAAATATAAGAAAAAGACGTTTTAAATAAACAGAATAGAATAGATTATTAATTATTGATATTGAAAATTGCTTTAACAGGAATGCAAATAAAGCAGTAAATAAATAGAAAAAAAAAGTATTATTATAAGTATACAAAGAAAAAAAGGAATTATTAATAATTAAATAATAAATATACAAAGGGGTTAATTTAAAAATAAAAGATAAGATATTTAATAAAAATAATAAATAAGAAGAATATTCGTTATTAAAAAGAAAGCGATTATAGATTAAAATTAAAATAAAATAAAAATATAATGAGTGCGAGAGAGGAAGATATTCGATCGTTATGTGCGTATCATACGCACAATCACACCGCGAGAGAAAGATTCGCGTGAATCAAGCGCACATCTGCGTGGTCAAGTTACACCGACAAGCCGCCAAGGAGAGAGGGAAGTCGCCAGATGTTCCGACCAAGAAGACTATATAAACACGGTCGAAATCAAGGCGAGGCACGCACTCTTGTGCCAACTCCTCTACAAGAATATACTTCTCATTAATACTAATATCCGTCTTTTATTTTTCCGATCACCTCAAAGCTGTGTCGACTAGTTGCTCGCTTAGTACAAGCGGCAATGAACCTGTACAGAGTAGCAAAACCAAGCGTGCTTTTACCTCGCGGCTAGCCTGGAGAACAGTGCGTTCTCCGGCGAACCCGCTGTGCTAGCAATAGCACTGTGCACTAGTAAGTCGAGTAAGCATTGCGCTTTCTCGACGAACCAGATACCCGTAACTGGGTTATTCACGGGTAAAGTGGAGAAGTAGTACACTTTTCCATGGAACCCCGTGAATAGAGAGCAAGCCGATATCTGTCTACTGTCCATTACGCGGTAGTAGAAGGCTATTGTGAGTAAGTAAGTAGATAGAAGGCTATTGTGTCGTATTTTTATGTATCTTAAGATTTTAATCGAGTTACTCGCAGCAAGTTAAAGAAGCATTGCGCTGCTCTAACAAACCAGCTATATGTATAGTATACCGCCAGTTAGGTGGATCATAAAAACTTTTACATTATTTAGTGCGCAATAGTGTCAAAAGTTAAGCGACTCGATTTTCCTTAGTCTGACCCATCCCCTCTTCGATCCACTGAGTCTAGTACTCCTCTGCCGTAAGCAAGCCAATGCGCTTTCGGTTACGCTCAGAGTGATGAAAGCTCCGTTTACATTTTTCGGCCATTCTATCTCAGAATCCCAAAAGATAGAAAGGTCAAACCGAGGGAAAAGCAAGAGTAAAAGGGTGGCGACGAGTGTAGACCATTGTGCGTCTCCATTACATCTCCTTTGCCCTGATACGTTTGGGCGGGTATTCTTGTAATTTAAACTCTCTCTCAACCGAATACTGGGTTCCGATACGAACTCGATAGCGAAGTCTAAAATTTTTTTATTACTTAAAATTTTTATATTTGCGGTAACAGAAGCGAGTGCTGCAAGCGAACAACGTTTAAGATTGGGGGTTGTGGGGTTTTCGTTTATTATACAATTATAACCAATTTTATACAATGACTCAATTAAATGTGTAATTAATTAAGACTGACTTTAACTATCTTTTTAACGAGTTATACTTTAAAAATAATTAAATAATCAATTCAAATGAAATTTCTGTTTTTGCGTAATGTTTTTATAAAAATTATTAAACTAAAAAATCTATTTCTTATAATTTACTTCAAATTAGATGAATTAATAGTGTTTTGTAAATAAGCACAAATATTTAATAGCATATATTAACCAAATTTTAAAATAAAATATATATTATGTGTAATGCACTTTTTATATTATAATAAACTTTATGTTAATTTCTTAAATTTAAATATTAAATAAATTTACTCTTATGCTAAGTCTATTGTATATATATCTATAATGCCAAAAAATTATTTACTTGTAATAATATTGCAAATAATAAAACATAGTAAAATTTAAAAATATATATTCAGCACACTTACGATTTAAAAAATTCCCAACTATCATGTCTAAATGTAGTTTGTAAAAAATAAGATAATTTGATTACAAATAAAGGTTTTAAATATAACAAATCTTGCCGTAAATACTATAATTAACTATTTTTTCTTTGCAGTATTAATGTACTAAAGCCACATAGCTTCACTATTTTTACCTACTTTTTACAATTAACGAAGTAATAAAGATTGCAAATCCTTTTTAAGAAAAAATAATTAAAATAAGTACATTCTTGCGAGGGAGCGTTAGCAACAGAAGAATAGTAGCTTGTAAATATTATCTATTGAAACTCTTCCCTTCCTAAATCCTGCCATACCTTCAGATAAAAGGTTTTTTTCCTCTACTTCCTTTTGGAATCTTCCCAAAATGACTTCTGCATATATTTTATAACCAGTTAATAATAACGAGAGGCTCTGTAGTTATTTGTATCAATCATATTACCTTTCTCACACATCGGTACAATAATTACCGTTTTCCAATCCTCCGAAATTTCGGCCTAGTCCTACACTTTTCCTATCACATATATTACATTAACCGTAAAGTCATTATCTTCATACATCCATACCTTATTTGGGATTTCGTCAATACCTGCAACTTTTTTCTTCGTCAGTTTTTTTTTAGATATAGCTTTATTTAATTCGCTGATACCTTTTCTTCTTCTTTTATCTGATTTATTTTTTTCCTATTCGACCCCAATTTTTTTTTCTTCCATCCCCCCCCTTCCCCCAACAGTTTCCTAAAGTGGTTGTTCTATTTCTCTTTCATGATTTTATTCTCCACAGTTTTTTTGGTATACTTGCTTTATTTAAAAATTTCCATACCTCATTTTCATTTTATATACTTCTTAATTCAGCTCTTCGTTTTCTTTCCATTCCTTTTCCTTGTCTAAACAATGTTGCCTACATTTTTTCCTTTCATTACTAGATGACTCTTTTTGCGTCATTCCTTTTTTCCATCGCGTGTATTCTTTTTTTCCTGTCCTTTTTATCTTAGTAAAACTACTGTCCCACCATTTTCTCATACCTGTTTTCCATATTTTTATTTTCCATACCTTTTTCTTTGCTTTTTCCTTCACTATCTTTTTTATATCTTCCCATCTTTCCTCTGCCGTATCTCCTTCTTGCGTGCCAATGTCTAGCGCTCCTGTACTTTCTAAAAAAATGGCTTTATCCTCCTCGCTCCATGAAAAAATTTCTTTTGTTTTATGCTTCTCGTCTGCTTTCTCGATTTCCTCCACTCTACCTAGTTTCATTTTCACTTTTAACGGCAAGTGGACTGAATCTATACTTTCTTCTATCTTAAATTCCTCTATTGAATCATATGTTTCTTCATTTATTATAACATAGTCTACTATTGTACTTCCTCTTGTACCAACGTAAGTAAACTCTCCTTCCTCATCTCCTATTTTGCATCCATTTAATATTATCCACGCTTTCGAATCTAAAAATTCAATCATTCTACGACCTCCGTTGCCCACCACCTTATCCTTATTTACTCAGCACCTATCATTTATGCTTTTATTAGTTCCTGTAACATTACCTTCTTCGCCAATTCTTATATTGAAATATCTGTCTATCAATATCAGTCCTTCACCTAAGAAATCCCATTCCTCTCAGTGTTTCCACATTATCTTGCTTATGCCCGAGTTGTAGATTGACCAAATCGTCCTATCCTCATATTTTAACAATGTTCTAATAATACCTTCCCTCACTTCCTCCGCTAACCTAATTTTTTCTTCCGGTCAGCTTTTTCTCACTCCTATTAAAAATACGCCTTTCGCTCTGCCTTTCCTATGCTCCCTTTTAGCCGGTATTATTTTCCAGTCGTATTCGTCTGATAATTTTTGAGTAAAATATTTTTTGTGTTTCTCTTCAATCCAAGTTTCACATAAATTTACAAAATTCATATTACCCATATACTTCCAAATATCTCTGTCTTTATTCCCTAAACCTGGTACATTCCAAAACAAAAAACTCATTCCCTCTTCTACTACTATCTTCTCATATATTCCTTTTATATTTTTAATCCATTTCGGATAGCCTACAAATCCTCCTTTATAGATTTTTCCCCTTTTTTCCTTTTGGCTTCTGTTTTTAGCTTCTATCTCCTCCTCTATCTTCTTATCTAATTTATTCTTCTCTCCTTAGCTCCACCAATGTCCCTTGTATGTAACTTTTCCTCTGCCTGCTCTAATCTCTATTCCAATATCTTTCTTTTCCCTAACCCATCAGTGTACATCCTCCTGTTTCTTTCTATCATCTTAAGTAAAGTCATTTTCAATAAATATCCTGGAGCCTGCTAATTTATTCTTATTTTTCATAATTTAATTTCCCCTTTTTATCGCATTTATCATGTCTACATTTACTTTTAATTTCTCCTTTATGAATTCCACTACCCATTTAGTTAAATCAACTATCTCTATTCTAATTCCGTTAATTACAATAGTATCTTGTCTCATTTTTGTATCCCTTTTAGCTACTATTTGTTTCATGCGCCATACCTCTCTTTCTCTCTCTCTCTCTCTCTCTCTCTCTCTCTCTCTCTCTCTCTCTCTGACAAACTTACTCCGCTTGCCTCGCTGATTCCGCTCACCCGACTGCATCTGCTTGCTACGCTCCAAGTCCAGCCCCTGTCGCCCTCTGCTGTATCGAACTATGAACCCCCAGACTCTCCCTAGCGCCTCTAGACTCTCCTTAACGTACATGCCTAATTCCTCGAATTTCTTCTCTAACTTTTCCAAGCGCTCTATCTTTTCTCTTCGAATTGAATTCCGCTTTTATTTTTTCAACCGCAATTCTCTCCTGCTTCACCTTCTTTACTTCTTCTGTCACAATACCTCGCATTTGTTTTTTAAATTCGCTTTTTTCGCTCTTACTCCATGCGAAACTCACCCTTTTTATTGTCTTATGCAGCGTGCCTTGCCCTTTACCCTTCGACATTGCTCTCCCATTTCAATCACAAGAAATAACTTCGCAAACTTATAGTTCACTAACTTACAGTTCACTAATGTCACTTATTGTCCCTAAACCTCTTTCGTCAAGCATCCACTACTCACCGCGTTTCCCATCTAAACCCACGCCACCTAACCTCAAACCTCAACTACCACTATCAATTACAAGTTTTCGCGTCGTGCCTTATAATTTTCACGCGATTTATATCTCAATCACCTCTGCACTTATCTCATACTTAATTAGAAATACAAATTGTACGGCAAATGACCTAACAAACCTCCGAATAACACAAATTCTAGTAGAGGCGCCGCGCCCACGTGCACTCACTCACGCATCCCCTAACCAAGTCCAATTCCCAAATAAATATACTTTCAAACGATTCCAATAAAAGTTTTAAATTGATAACAATTTTAAAAAAATGGTATGCACAAGAAACAATCTTAAAAAAAATCAGGTGTTAAAAAATGGGAGCCACACGTTACCGACCATTGACTATACTTATTTCAATATGAGAAACCTGAAGAATTAGTAAGCCAGTTTATGGAGACTGATTTCATTGAACACGTTTGAATTATCCACTGTAAAAATGATATACAAAAAAATAGATAATTATAAAATTAAATATTTACATTTTTAAGTAAAAACGAATATTTTGAAATAATATACATTTAGAACAACCTGTAACAAAAAATTATTATTAATTAGTATATTATGTACCTAAGGTGCGAAGTAGGTGATTCACGCCCCGAGGGTGTATTTGACGCCCGATCGAAGCGAAATCGATCTTCGCGACCCCTCATTTACTTCGAGCCCTAGGGTGTGAATCGAGCGCTTCGCGTCCGCTACATAAGGTTAAACATAATTCTTATACGCATAATACGCACCCAAATGTTGAAATTATATCATGTATAAATACGAACCGCTCATGTCAAAAGTCGCGTTGACTGTCATTTCAGAAAAGGGATTCTCAGGCCCGTGGCTCGCTCTCTTCCACTCTAGCCGCGACCTAATACGGAGCACCCCCGCGCGACTGTCTCTCACCGCAGCTACCTGCACCACGCGGTCGACCAATCTTTCATCTTTATTTAAATTATCACCCGCCAGAAATACTGTAAGGTTAATATTACTGGTGCAATACATTAAGTTTAATTTATCCGCACAGCAACACGTTTCGGTACCCGAAACCACCCTATCCTCGCGCTTGCGGCATAAAACTCCTCTGCTCGAAATTGCGGACGCAGTTTTCCGAGTTTTCATAATCTTCTCAAAAGAAACTGGAAATCGGCATCGCTCACAAGATTTGGTCCTTCGAGCCAGATAGTGAGCGAGAAAGGTGAGTTTTTAAACTCTTTAAAGAAAAAATGAAGCCCGAATCGGACACGGTTTTTCAAAGACATTCGGTACCTCGAAAGAACAAAAGTGATATTCCAAGCGTGCAGTGCAGTGGGTGTGACTTTCCCCGACAATTATACGCCTTAGTATAAATCGGGTGGAAAATCCCATAGCCAAAATCAAGGCGAAAGTCAAGGTCGCGGCTACGATGCACGCAGCCTTATCCGCGACCTTATCTGTGTCCAAATACGTAAGGCTCGGCAAGATGCACTATCGCTCAGGTATTACGGCATGCTGGGATTATAAGAGAGTGCACGCCGTTCAACTCATCGTGTAGACGACGCTTTTGGCAAATCTACCACGACTTCCAATCTCTCGGTGTTCAACGTGGGTTTAGTGTTGATGTGCCCGCTACAGGAGAACCTCGACCAGGAAAAGCTAAGTAGCTTTCAAGCACTGGCTAACGTCGCTTCACTTTCTCTGCTGCAAACACGCTGACCGCTTCGCCGCAGTTCTCATCTCACTATGCGCTTACGCATGGCTAAGAGGGGAGGTCGCATTTTTAATCTCAATTTTCGACTACGCTGCATGGACCTGAACGCAAGCAGAATTGAGACTTCTTTCTGCACTGAAGATTGAGTATCTATAATTTCTTAGCTCTTACTTGTTTAGTTGACTTACTATCAAGTGCTTCTTTCTTCTTTTTTTTCTTGCTGCTAGAGGGTATCTATTTGCGCTTTTTCTAAAGCTCCCTACTGTTATCTTAGTAGCTTTTAGTAGTTAATAGCTTTAGTAGATCAGTAATCTAGTGCCTTTAGTAGCTTAGTCCTCGAGGGTTTTTTCTGTTGCTTTTCAATAAAACATCGCTGCTAGAGTTTAGCTATTAGTTGCTTGGGTTGCCTAGTTTTCTCTTTTGCTTGCTCAATCCATTAGGACAAACGGCCGATGAAGCAGTTGGCGGAGGGTCAACTCATCTTAAACTTCCTCAGCAACATAGACAAGACTGCAGTAAACCGCCAAATAGCGGAGGTGTTGCAGCAGAGATTCACGCTGCTGGAATCCTACTGGGCAAAGGTTTCCAATGGGTCGTGTTGGAGTTCTTCGAGAGGGTCTCCATCGCTGTGAGGACCTTAATCGAAAGAGAAAGACAGAGAGAATGAACTAGAAGGGCAGAACGAGGAGTAACATCTAGAGGAATCACTGTGGTTTGGTCACCACCCTGGTTGGCTCGCGATTATTCAAGCTCAGCGGAACCTCCTAGGAGATAGGGCACTCAAGAAGCTGGGAAGGAAGCAGCTCGTCTGGCGCTCATTGTATATAAAAATTCGGCGAGTTGCAGAAATTCCAACGGGCGCAGGACTCCGGTGAGGTGCCCAGTCTCTAAGGGAAAATAGGGGCCAGATCTGGATCGTCACGTCACAAGCTAGGCAAGTGGTCGACGAATCATCCAAGTTTGCTCGAGGGTCTACCTCGAGCATCCAACGAACCTCGGATCTTTAAGATAGATGACGTCGTATCCATTTTGTTGACCTCTTCAGTTACAAGGTTACTCTTCACCCAGTCGCTGCGCAAGTGACAAAAAGAGCGATGCTCTCTGAAATCGCTCGTCTCTTCGACCCGCTAGGATGTCTGGCTCCGGTCGTCGTCATAGGCACGATCATGATTCAGCAACTCTGGATCGCCAGCACAGAATCGGATCAAGCAGTTCCAAATAATATCCTCACCTCCTGGATCACCCTTCCACAAAAGCTGACAACTCTCGAAGCTCTCCACATTCCACGCTGGACCTGCACTAGAAACGACTCCAAATGATATCTCCACGGTTTTGCAAACACATCGATCCACGCTTATGCCGCCGTCGGCTACCTGGTGACTTAAGTGGATCACCAGAGCCACAGATCCACCCAGCTGATGGCAAAAAGCAAGGTGGCACCGATTAAAACGATCAGCATTCCATGTGTGGAGCTCTGCGGCGCACTGCTGCTTGCGAGTCTCATGAGCAAAACTCTTCTCCTGCTCCAGTCACCTCCAGCAGGCGTCTATTACTGCCAGATAACATTGGCTTGGTTGAGCAGTGAGCGCTGAAAATGGACGATGTTCATGGCCAATCGGATCAGCGAAACGCTTACAACGCTACCTGAAGCCTCCTGGAACTACGTCAGGACCACTGAGAACCTGGCAGACCTCGCGTCTCGAGGCATAATGCCGCCCATACTAGCTCAGCAAGCTATGTGGTGACATGGACCAGCCTGGCTCACAACTCGCTGGGAGCAGTAGAGCACCCCAAAGCCACTGTACACAACTCTAATCGACGAGCGCAGGAGATGCGCCGTTTGGCGGTCTCTAGGAGGCTGGAGTGAAGGCGCTCAAACATCACCTGCGCCTAGTATTGGGCAAGGCGAAGCACACCTACGAAGAGTTCTCCACGCTGACTACACAAATCAAAGCCTGCCTTAATTCACGGCCTCTCGGATTAAATAAACCATAGGTTGGGTCGCGAATATGTATCTCATATTTTTGGCCAAAAAATGTTTCTATCAAGTTTCAGACCAATCCGTGACAATATTTCTTAGAAAAACGTCCTATAGAAAGCTTAGAATTTTTGTAGAAATAGTATCAAACAGACATTCTCCCGTATGATAAAATGTAACTTTAAAATAGTAACGCCGCGTTTTGCATCTGCTCAATTATATACTGCAATCAAAACTATAACTATACCTATATTAAAATTACATTGTATACGTGCTGAACAAAATCGTTAAATTTTATAAAAAAAATCACGTTTTAAATGCATTTTCTATACACTCCTGAACGAGACAAATAAATGACACATCAACGTAGCAAGTTTTAATTTATTTGTTTTTGTATAAAGAACCAATATCATGCATGAGATAATTAATTTTTTAAGCGGAGCAATCAGTAGATAAAAAATGTCAAATAAAAATAAGATATTTCAAAAAAAGAGTTACACTTGTTTTACCTGCCGTAATTTTTTTTATAAAATGGTACATTCATGACACCAACTCCATAATTTATGCAATAAGGTATCTTATGAACATGAAATAAGAGCAATAAGGTTCTGCGGTGTAGGAATAGCATCATATAACATTAACAAACTTGAGAATTAAGTATACGAACTCAAAATATTTTATTCTTTTTAAGATTGTAACATGGATTATAAGTACATGTATTAATATTATGATAATGTATTGCTTATATGGCAGTCTCAAAAACGTCTGCACTCGCTCGCCTCATGGCGAACACGAGAGAACCGAGACCAAGCACACGAAGACTCCTCATGGTGGTGGCCAACTCAAAAATATAATATTTGACATAATCGAGTAGATAAAATTTAAAGGTGTAGTGAGAGACCTTCCTGCAGCGCACGCTGTTTCCAATTTAATTCTTCATTATGTAGGAGGCGTTCCTTTAACGAATTTTTGAAAGTCGATTTTTTCGTAATGTTATAGGCTGGAAAGGGAAAAGAGTTTAGGAGCATAGAGGCTTAAATAGTGAAGGAATTTCAAAAATATTTAGTGCGGCGGGCGAGGTAAAGGAACCTCTTAGGAGGAAATCTTTCGGATCTTCGCAAGCATAGCGCGTCGCCTAATTGCTCAAAGCGATTGGACAAATAGACCGGGTTTTCATAGGGTATTATATTACACGCTTGAGGGCCGAGGAAGTATTCGCGGCGTTTTGATATGGATAACCTGCCCATAGATATACGGCATGGATTAACATGATCTCTATGGGGAGTGTTACCGTAGATAAAATGCACGCACGCATGTATGTTGTCGACAACTACGCACGCGTAGTCAAAGATAGGAAATATTAGGCTTTCCACAAGGTTTTTGTGCATTGAGAATGACAACGCATGTTCATGGTGTTGTAGCGTGAAAAGCACGCGGTATACTCTATTTGAGATGTGTTTGACTTAAAACTCCTAAGACAGTGTTGAACTGATCTATATCCCAAGGTTGCATTATGGCTTGAGTTTTCGGGATGTTGAGCTTTAGACCGTTCTCCTTAGCCCAGTAAATGTCTTCGAAGATAGAAAAGGTAATTTGGTTTTTGAGAGTGGCATCACCGGGCCTTTTTTTCACAATGCTGGAAAGTTTGATCGATATAGAATTTGATTGAAGAGGTTAGTTAAGGGTTAGATAGATAGATAGATATAAGTTTATTTGTAAATAGTTTACAAAATGTACATGTCAAATACATATTGATTTTTCTTTTGGATTATACATTTCATTATTTATGGTTTTTCGCAGTTATACATTTTCAGTCTTTCTATGATATCACAGCTGAGTCAGTCTTACATTGTTTCAGTCGTCAAAAATTACAACTTAAAAGTAATATCACAGAGCGTCTTAATTAAAATACAAATAAACAAATTTAATATAAAGAAACGATCGATATTTATCAGTCTTGGTTAAAATAAAAAGAATATAAGAGACCTTACAACACAATCACACATGCACTCATCCTACCACACACTCACTCACGCCAATAAATACACTCACACTTTCTAAAAAATAAGTATATGGGACAGAACATAATAAATTAACATACAGAAAATTTATACTTCTGACCCAAGCGTGTAGTGTAAGTCGCCAAGTTAAACGCATAACGAATCGCAGGTGCGGTCCGCGGCAGGGCTAAGAATCAAGGTCGAGCAGATGTTGAAAGATGGCCGTCTTAAATC
>UELU01141050.1:0-12970 GCA_900490025.1 Megastigmus dorsalis | reverse complement strand
GGTTAGGTTAGTATTAATTATTTTATCACAGACATACATATTAGAATAAGTATCTAAGTTTTTTCCGTATATTAGGATCATATATACTTTACAAAAGTAGAAATATCATTATTTCTACTTTTCATATACTGGCATTTTATTTTCTACTTTACTAAAGAAGGAATATCGCATTTTCGACTTTACTAAAGTAGAAATATCAATATTTCTACTTTTCATATACTGGCATTATATTTTCTACTTTACTAAAGTAGAAATATCAATATTCCTACTTTTCGACTGCTCTAAAGTAGAAATCTCTCAATTTCTACTTTGGGCAGCTTTTCCCAAAGTAGAAATCTGTCAATTTCTACTTTTCTGCGTCAATTTTTCTACTTTGGGGTTTAGAGTGTACCTGCTCTGATCCCCTAACGTCCCTTTTCTCGAGCGGTCACAAAGGTAGACCAGGGGGCCTTGTACTAAAATTCAAAAACTGTGAACTTATACATTTTTCCCGACTATAATCTTTTGGCACATCATTTTTGAGGTCTTAAGGGACAATTTAAAACCAAAAAAAATCGATTTTTCGAAAATTCTAGAGTGGCCTAACCCCTTAAGACCCTGTGTATCATGAAAACCCGCCTCACTAATACTTAAATTTAGATCCATATTAAATTACAGAGTTAGAGCTTCCTGTTCTAGATCTTGTTGATATTGAGCTCGTGCTACTCTCGTATGTTGATTTTCGTAAGTATAGTGGACTTTTTATCTCCTGTTGGTATTTATTAAAGTTATCTGCCTTGCCTAGAAATCTTGGTATATACGGATTGATGTTGAATTCAGTTGTGATCATAAATTTTTTTATTTTTGACTTCATTATTTCACATGATTCACTATCTGTTGCCACATGTCCACAGCTATACTTTCTACCGTAGGTTTTGTTGGAAAGTATAATTTGCACAGCACATTTGATTTGTTTCTTCACAGTTTTTGGGTAAATTTGAACCTGCACATTTTAGACACGCAGGAGTATTAGTACACTTAAAACCACTATGTCCAAATCTGCTATATTTGAAACATGGTTTCACGTTTATGACATCATACACCTTGCAGTTCTGATTTCCAAAAAAAATTCTATCTTTGTGTTCTCTAATTTGTTTGTGTATTTCAGGTGAAACTTGATGATAACTGTTGCATTTTTATTTTTGGAATAATAGCTTTCTTTCCCTTTCCCTTTGTTTCAAAGTTGGAAATATTTCTACTGTTGATGTCGTTTTCTATAGTATTTTGGTCCATGTTAAATATATTTTCTATTCCAATTATTTTAATACCAGGCTTTATTAGTTTTTCTGTTTCTATTTTGTAAATCTTTGAAAATTTTAGATCCAGTAATTTTTCCACTGTCTTTGCACTTTCCATATCATGCAATTAATTGTAATTTCATCATTTTTGTTCATATTAACTTTTTTCGTTTGTATTGTTCTGTCCTTTGTTAGATAATGTAACACTTTTTCTTTCATCTTGGACTTATCTTCTTTATTTTTTCTTTTTATCACAATTTTCGGTACGATTTTTCGCCGCGTGCAGAACTGGACTGGTGAGTGACCCACACTGATGATGTGACTTCAGCATATGATTTCAGATTTGTTTGTAATTTAGGGAGTTCTTCTGCTTTGCCAGTAGTTCTTGTAATAATTTGTTTTTGTCTTTTAGTTCTAGGTTAAGGTCTTTAAGCAAACTGTTTTCTGTTTTCAGCGTTTCTATTTGACCCTGCTATTCATAGATTGTTTTGTCTATATCCATCTCATTTGCTCTTTTTTCTTGTAATAGACCTTCATACTTTGTTATTAGTTTATTGTATTCTATCTTAAGACTTCTGTAATTATTGTTAATTTCGTGAATCTGGGTTTTTAAAGAAATTAGGATGGCTTGTGAATCCTTATTGCTTACAGAGCTTAGGTCAAGTTCCGGATGTTCATCACATACTACTGCTACACTAGACACATATTTCACATCAGCTTTTCTATTAACCTTTAGACTGCGGGGAAATTTCAGTACTAATCGGCATTTCATAACGTGCAAAATGTATACATAAGGTCACTGGATATCTCAGGTAGAGTCTCCGACCTGACTGCTGATCGATATATCGACCACCCCCGCAGCGTAAAGGTTAAAGTAACTTTTATGTTATGTATTTTCGCATATAATTCAATACACCGTACTATTTACTTTTGTAGGATGACATTTATAATAAATATCGGGAGGTATTACCGCGGGAGGCAACCCACCCGACGCCATCATCTGTTATATAATTTTAACAATACAATGTAATATTAATCTATAAACATTACCTTTTTAAAGGGTAAAAATCGAGATGTGACATCCGAAAACTAACACAGTGATTATCTTGCTAAATCAATTTCTAATTAAAGAAATCGACCGCTTTGTTATGATGAATTTGAGCCAACGTTCTAAACGCTATAACTCTGGATCTTTTAAGCTGAACGAGAGGAGTAGCTAAAAATTCATGAATATAATATTTGAATATTCGAAATCTTAACTGCCGCTAAATGTTCTGACTAATGTTTTTAGGACATTTAAATTATTCTACCGAGGCCTGCGATGCCTCATTCGGTAGAGCGATGGACTCGCAGTCCGGCGGACCTGGGTTCGAGTCCAAGCGCGGCCGATTGATACGAGCACCACTGAATATTAATTCATGTGCTTTGTTTACAAACACATCGCATGCCTCCGTCGCTGCTTAGCACCAAAGTGGGAGCATAAATAGAGCGACGTTAAATAAAATTAAAAAAAAAATTATTCTATCCCCACCAAAAATAATAAACAATCTCCCTTCTCAGTTTCTGATGTTCAAAACAGCTGAATAATTAAATACAATATGAAAATTGTTGAAGTTCGAGTGTAGAGTGTGCTTAGTATATGCTCCCTGCTGTGCGAACGAATGATGTATCTGCGTGTAAGGAGAGCATCGATATGTCAGTTTGTCTCTTTCTTATGTCGTGTCGATCTGGATAGGTTGGAGCAGAAGTGACGCGCAATTAGTCTGCAGCGAGAGCTTGTTAGAAACGCCTCGCCTGCTATCGTGCTATCCGTGATCTATTAGATTAACACTAAGAATACTTACCTGCTTATTATTATTAATAAATATATTAATCAGTCGATCAGTCATTCACTCACACTCAGTTATTCTCCCAGTCATCCATTCGAATCATACCTTTAACAAAAATTAAAGATTGAACCGTACTGCAAAGCGTACAGTTAACAATTAATGTAACTAATGATATCTTAGTAAAATGAATGAACTGTACTGCAAAGCGCACAGTTAACAATTTATTAAAATATATTTGTTAAATCACTAAAACGTACTGTACAAACGCACGGTTAATAATTAATATAATTAATGAAATGTTAGTAACGAATGAACCGTACTGCAATTCGTACGGTTAACAATTTACTAAAATATATATTCCGTGTTTTTAAATCAGAACTTAAATAAGTTAAAGGTATAAATATATCAATTTTTTGAAAAGAATTCACTTTTTGTGTTTATTTTCCAGTGTGGTCAATGTTCTCCAAATATGTATAAACTTTTGAAAAACTTATTAGAACGCGATTGAATAAATTATGCGGAAATGTGAAATATGCACTAAAGTTGTCTCGTCAGTGGAGCTGGTTGCTTGAATTTCCTTGCTGTGGTGTTTAGATTTGCGATGAGCTGCTTCGTTGATTCTCGATTTTGAATTAGTTGTCTGAGTTTGTAAAGCTACTTGGTTGATTGGTGATGATAGGCAGAGAGATATTCAAGTTATTTCTGCCCTATTTATGCTCTGGAGCCATAGCTCGTCTTCATAATCTGAGGGCGTCGGAGTGGGAATAGTATCCTCTTCCTTGTTTCTCTCATATGCTCGCATATAAAATCTTTTTGATATTATCTTAAATCTTAAATATTACAAATATTTATTGAATGAAAACAAAAACTTTTAATAACTGAATTTTTTAATATTGTTATTTAATTAAAATATGAATTTACTGCAATTAACTTAACTAAAAGCATCGATATGGCTTTTAGTAGTTTAAAAATTACATTTTAAAAATTAAAACATATTTTATTTCTTGTTTTTATTTTAATGATCAGTAGTCTGTAGATTAGTGGAAACTACGAGCCTAGATATGTTTGTTACAGCAGATCCTGATATAATCCAACCTAATGAGGTTTTCATTGCGATTGGAGCCTTTGTTGAATCACCTTTTCGCAGACCCTTTTCGATAATTATCGCGTGCTCTTGTGCACCTAATAATATATCGATTTTTCCTGTTGAGGCATAGTGAGGATCAGCCAGCGTAAGATCCCGTAGATGAGGCCATACAGTGCCTGCGTCTGAAGATGGTTGATAAGAAGTAATCTTAGGGATTACATAAGCTTTAATTGCCATATTAAAGTTTGATACGAAATCGGGGAAAAGAGTAAATTCCACTTGGCTTTTACACGTGAACTTGCTACCATTGTTCTGTGTTCTGTGTGATTCTGGCTCTAGCTGTTGCCAACAAGGTGATCCCTTGGGAACAATTAATAGATCCGCTGCTTCCTAAATTAACTGACGAAGCTGAAAGTGAGGACGATTCAACGTTTCCGATCTCATCAACAGTACTAACTAAAGAACTCGGGTCCGAGGTCTGCTTTGGAAAATGAAGCAACGTGTGATGACGTGCTTTACATTGAAGGCACGTTCTAGTATTTGTACACTTTTGAATCATGTGGTTGCTAGATAAACAACTGAAACAAAGATGTTTCTTCATAGCTAAATTCTTTCTTTCAAGAGGAGTTTTCGACTTGAAAACCTCACACTGCGAAATAAAATGAGCATTGCTGCAAATCGGGCAAGTAGTAAATTTCTTTGACACGTCCGCAGCTACGTTGACAAATTTATTTTTCAGCTTTGTGTCCTTAGATCTATTCGGTTTGTCCACCAGTTTTATATCTTTGAGGACATGGGCCGCGGCTCTGGCACCTTCCATAGTCATGAGAGAAGATCTCTCCGTCTCCAAGAACTTATCTAGTTCTTTAAAGGTAGGCGGAGCATTGGGATTTTCCGATAAAGCAATGACATCATACCACTTCCTTTTGCAACGTTCATTTAGTTTGGTATCAACGAGAAACACCGTGATGTGATCCCATTGATCAACTGGGCTCCCTAAGGCCTTTAATGCCTTTAAAATGTTTGCCGTACCATTACGAATTCTCGCTATCTCAGGAGCGGTATCGTCACTCATTTCCTGCATGGATATGAGTTTTGACAACAATTTGTTAGTTAACAAACGCGTGTTATCATAGTAATCTTTTACTATCTTCCAGGCATTATCAAAATTCTCGCCTGAAGGTGAAACTTCCTTAAGAAGATCTGCTGCTTCCCCTCTGAGATAAGTTTGTAAATAATGCATTTTATAAACACTAGGCAAATTTGATCGCTTAACAACCATTTCACTGAAAGTATCACGAAATTTGACCCACTGGTCTAATTCACCGTGAAAGTAAGGAATTTCTACAACGGGCAATTTCCCGTGGTTTGTGGTCGAAGAACCTTGTGTACCAGGATGAACTGCCCCTTGAGCTGTTGAGGACTGTGCTAGTTGCACGTCTTGGTTGCCTAGCGACCACAAATAATCCTGATAAAGTCCTAAATTATTCAAATAAGCTTCTTCAGCCAGTGCGTGTACATCGTTTTTGAAATAATCATTCCCACTATCTATGTCCTCGTCATCTAACATACTCCAGTGATCTGCGTCGATTTCCTGCCAGAGCTGATGCAACCTATCCATACGAGCGATGCAAGCTCCCCTGGTCATCCTAGCTTGGCCTAACTTGTGAAAATTGACAAAAGAATTTTGCAATTGAGTAACCTTCTTATGCTGCTTCTCAAAAGATGCCATTATTATCCCTAAAATGACAAGCGATTATTTCAACAAAATGTACGACACCTATTGACACCAACTAAAACTAGAATTCAGTGTTACAGAAAGTTAAAGGAAAGGTAACAGAAAGACTGCCAAATATCTTGGCCAACTCTTCTTTTACAAAAAAAAGTTATCCTCTAGTCGTAGTTTTTAACGTCCTGTTTGAGAAGTAACGATTTGAATTTTAGTTAAAGAGAAAAAGAGAGTTTAATTAGATTGAATATCTGTGTCCAAAACGACACTATAAAAGGGTATGATCAACGACTCATTGATTACAAATGGGCTCACAATAATGCGCGAAGTAAAAGAAAAATAACAGTGAGTAGGCAATCGTTGACTCACAGGTGTACCCAAAAAGAGCAAAAAACAAAATGGAGCTTTTAGCGCCTCCACTTGCCACAGGTTCGCCCGCTAAGCACCGAATGAAACCCAGCGACAACCGGGCTTAACAGTGCGATTCAACTCTATCAGTTGTCGTCCAAACTGTATTAACTGTCTGACAAGGGGGATCATTTATACTTCAAAACCTTACCAGAAAAATCAGTATCAAGTGTACTAAAGGGTAATAGAAATAATAAGCATGAAAGAAAGCAAAACCAATCCTTTGCTTAGTGATGGTGTAAACAGCCTTATTCAATCGTTTGCAGAATGACAGGTTCACAGCAAACTCAGTATCCGGGTACTCGTAGAATGCTTTCACCGAAAACTCAGCAGAGCGGTTTCATTGAAGACTCAGCATCAGTTGATGGCGGAGATCTTAGTGGAACCTTCTTGTCCTTGCTGCAAGCACCGTATGCAAACTGTTGTACCGTGGAAAGCTGAAAATACCATTGACAGTAAATTTTAACGTCCAATGATTTTAATGATCGAATGATTTTCCAAAACTTGCACTACTTAATGAAACTAAAAGAAAAACTTTTCTTTAAAGAAGGCAATTGATTACTCCACAAAATCAAAGAAGAAAAAATATGAGGCAAATGCTTAATGCTATGTGCATAACCTCTCAAAACAAACTACTAAAACCCTAAAAAATCTTCAGCCGATCAATTGTCGAATTTCAAATTCGCTTATAAGAAAGAGCGAAATTCAATTGTCAAAATTATAAACGAAAAAAAATCAAGTAATTTAATTAGAACGGCCTTATCTGATAGAATGCTGAAGCCAATGACGAAGCTCAATTTCTGCAGCGGACGCCGTCGAGTGACGCCAACACGAGTTTCGTTCGCCGGCAGCGGACGCCTCTGACGGTGCGTAGCTGAAGACTCCAGCGCCGTCCCTGCACGGCTGGTATAGGTCGGTGACCTGTCTTATCGACACCGACGCCAACTATTGCATCAGCCCACGTTGATAATGACGACGTGCCGTAACCTCTGAAATACCTTGTTCAAGACTTCTCCACGCTGCGCAGCCTGCTGCGTATGGTACAGTGGTGGAATGAGAAGATGCGGAGACACTCAAAGTTCTCCCGTTGTTCTCCGGCAATGCGACCCACGTTGGTTCGCGTTTCACCTTGCTTGACAAGCTCGAAATCTTGCAAATTCCGGATAGCTACGAGCAATCGTAGTTCTTCTTGATGAAGAGCATTCGTTCCGCACGAGCATGTGTAGGTACTATTTTACACGAGGCGCGTTACTTGCCAGTGCGCTACATCGCACAAAGCACTCGCCCGAAATGGCGTCGTTGCGGTTCACTATCGTTTTTTCACCTCTCCGTGCCTCGTTCCTTCCTTCTTCCATCCCTTCCCGGGTTTCGGCACCAAAAAATGTGGTTGGATGAGGTTTATGGACGATAGGTGAAAAAAGAGACGTGTAGACAATTGTAATTTTGAGTGTGCTAAGGCGCACGTTTTAATTTTCCCATAACGTGAGGTGGGAGGGGGCGACCGAACCAGACGCAGGGCGCGAGGAGACTGATACGACGATTTCTACATTAGCGTCGCGGCACCGCTCGCTGCTTTATTTATTAATAGCTCTTTTTTAAACGTCCTGAGCTTTTCTTTAACTTTGAACCCTGTATATTTTTATGAAAAAAATAGTTCTAAAATTTAAAAACAGCTTTTAATCGAAAAAGATTTAAATAAGATAAAAATTATTGAACTTTCTGTTCGCGTACCACTATAGAAAGTTCAGAAAAAAATCTTATTAACTGATAGAAAAGCATTGAAGATAATTTTTTACCATTTTTAAACGCACTGCATAGAAGAATATGATATTGTTTGAATTAATGTCTACCCATGAAAGATGGAGACTGGAGGGGGGGGGGGGTATCACTAAAAGCAAAATAAGTGTAGAATATTTTTCCATCAATAAATATTCTTATTAGCTCAGTAACACGAAGCAATGCCAATGCACAAGTCCTTGCATAAATAAACACAAACTCCCTCCTCTCCCCTCTCCTGCTTGCCCGCGTGCGTTAGGTATTCTATTCGAGCTACTATTGTTGATTAAATCTTGGAAGAACGGTTTTGTTTGTAAGGTAGCGGTAGTGTTAACAGTATTTTCGGTGCTCTGACGATGTTCTTTTATTCGTTATTTGCATTTGATTTGCTAACATCTCTCGACACACACTGGATAAACCCTTCAATAACATCTACAGCTAACAGTACATAGAAACTTGAGCAAAAGAAGATGTATATAAGACAGAAGCGTTCGCAAAAAGTTTTAAAAAAGGAGTAAGAAAAAAAAGAAAAGCATTGTTGAACCAAAATAAGAAGTTGAAGCGAATGTGCATCGAACAAATGGATGAAACAAATGCATTAAGTGATGTACCAGAAGTCATGCAATGCTTCGAAGATCATTCTGATCAGATAAGGCACCAAGAAACTACAATGTATACGAACAATCTGTTTTCAATAATGACAATAGGTGCGATGGAATAACCAATCGAGCTGAAAATATGATTATTTCAAATTAAAAAAAAAAATAATTTCCACGATTGTTTAAATATTGATTCTGTTAATATTATCTCAAGTGATAAAACTCCCGTAATTTCTTTCTTTTCGAAAATAGTTTTTCCGAAATCTCACAAGAAGTTACGTTTCAAGATAAAACGATTCAGATTTCAAAAAAATAACATTAATTTAAAAAAGATTTTATAAACAAGTAGTTTATCTGACATTAATCAAAGTAATCTGGCAACTAAGCCGAGTTTAAAAAAAAAATAAGAAATTCAAGACATAAACAAGTTCATATGTATTAAAATTACTGAGAAGCACTTTGAATCTAGAGAGCAAATTGCAAAGACAAATCGATAAGTACCAAAGTATCGTGAAAGTAAAAGATAAATAAATAAGTAAATGGAAAGAAGAGCACCAAGACTTAAGAATAAAGAACTAGAAAAAGATCAAATTTTGGAGGAAGTTAAATTGATCGAAACTAAGGGTAACAAATATTTTAAAGAAACATTGTATTCTGGACTAATTTAAAAAAAAAACAATTAGAAAAATCAAAAGAATCTCTAAAAAAGAAAAAAGAAAAGTCCACGTTTGCTCGGACTGTTTCTCGTAAAATTGTGAAAATCGAGACCTGTAGACGATAATATAAATTTAAGCACACTACTTGGACACCATCATCGGCGACCCTGTGCACCTAGACATCGAGTACAACCGAATTCCACACCTAGACAGAGAATAATATGATGTCTATATACAATTTTTTTCGGCATCTTCGAATACTTAATTCATATATTTATATATATTATTCTCTATGTTACCTATATTGTATTATTAGTTTCTGCTTATAATATCTTAATGACATACATAGACTTGTATCGGTAAGAAATTTGTACGTATTTGTGTATCTATACAGGGTGTTCTGATATTGACCGAAAATAAGGGTACTACAAGATAGAGGAGGAAATTCTAAGACATACGTAAGTTTTCCGTTTTTCGATTAAACGCATAAATTTTGAGTTATAGACAATTAAATTATTTAGAAAATCAGACAATCAGCTTGCGCCGCCGTTACCGCGCCGGCGACAGGGGAGAGAGTGGACGGAGCTTCCGCGCTACGGCAGAAGCAAAGGGCAACGGGAAAGAGAGTGCGCCTAACCTTCCCTGTTCTATTCGCTTAACTGAAAACATAGTCGTTCACTGTGTTGACATGCAAGTCCGTCGTCTGTCTTCTCACACGTGACACGCGTGAGGCGGGTTTATGGCGGTTGCGTATCCTGTACAAGTATGTATCTCTGAGGCGACTCAACGTATCAATACGTTATTCGCAAATTCAATATTTACTAGAGGAAACTCCTTTTGGGATGACCTTTGATACGTATATATCGTGGCAGGAATGTCTCAACTTTCAGATGGTATTATTTATTTTGCAAAAATTCAAAATGGTGGCTCCAAAATGGCGGCCGAAAGGTGAAATTTTTTATTAATCCTTCAACAATTTTTGGTTTACCCTACTACGCAACCAGTCTCAACTAAATGTGCTCACTGCATTTAATTTTGTTAAGTTTGATTAACGTAGTTTATTTGTAAAAGAAAATAAACTTTGTTATAATTGTTTAGATGGGTATTTAGTTAAAGACTTTTGCACAATAAATAACTGCAAGGTTTGTGAAGGTCGTCATCACAATCTACTTCATTCTTCACAAGGTACTACAAAGTTTCAATCTTCTGAAAATGTAAAATCATCATCTTCTCAAAGTTCGTCTATTTCAAAGGTAGCATCACATAATGTAAATACCGCATTGCAACGAACGATTTTACTCGCCACCGCTAAGGTGGTTTTAGCTTCCAATTCTAGAAGATGTATTTTTGTAAAAGCTCTTATTGACCCTTTTTTAGAAGTCACCTTTATATCTGAGTCATTTAACCAACGCTTGGAGTTACAACGACAATCTGCTTTTATTCCGGTTACTGGTGTTGGCGGTACGCAATGTAGCACTGTGAAAACTAAAGATAAACTTTTAATGTCATCTCATTTCAGTAATAATCAAACAAACTGATTTTACCTCATTTAACAGATTATGCAACATCATTGCATAGCTGTAACGTTAATCTTTCATTTGTTGATGGTCTTTATCTTGCTGATCCACGACCTAATACAAATTCATCAATCGATCAAATGATTATTGGTGCAGATCTTTTTCCATTTATATTCGAAGAAGGGCTAAAGAAAAGTAACGATCACCGACTTATTGCGCAAGCTTCAGCTCTTGGTTGGATAATTACTGGATCGACGGGTACATCTGAAAAAGATTCATAATCAATAACAAGTCAACGTATACAAATAGATCAAGATCTCAGTGGTATAATTAAAAAATTTTGGCAGCAAGAGGAAGTATAGCATATTGATACTCATTTAACGGAAGATGAGATTGAATGTGAAAAAATACTTCGTTATTTCTCATCGTCGTATTAAAGATGGAAGGTATGATATCAAATTGCCATTCAAAAGTAATATTTCAAATCTAGGCAATCCGTATCCAGTTGCTCTCTCAATGTTACATCGAATGCAACGTCGTTTCTCTGTTACACCTCAATTTCAAGAAGAATATAAAAAATTTATGAGTGAGTATAGTTCTCTTGGGCATATGCGAAAACTCTCAAATGATTCCGAAGAATGTTGTATTAACAACGGTTTCACAGTTCCTTATCACAGAGTTTACAAGACCAATAGAAGCAAATCAAAATTAAGAGTTGTTTTTAATGCTTCTGTTAAACTCAGTAATGGTCTAGCCATCAATGATTGTCTGCATATTGGCCCAAAATTGCAGACTGATATCTTTGATGTTTTCATTTGATGGCTTATGTACAGATATGTCGTTTCAACTGATATTGAAAAAATGTTTCGTTACATTTTAATTCCTGAAGAAGATCAAGCGTATCAAAAAAGTTTGTGGCTATCTTCATGTGGAAATTCTATTGACACGTATGGTCTCGCTACAGTTACATATGGATATGCTAGCTCGCCATATAAAGCCATTCGAACTCTTCGTCGGCTAGCTAAGGATGAAAGCGACAGATTCCCTGAAGAGATAACTTATTGTTGCTGAATTCTTATGTTGATGATATTCTTAAAGGTGCTCATTCTCTTGATGAAATTAAAGTTACTTCATTGCTCAAGGCAGGCGGTTTTCCATTAAGCAAGTGGACTGCGATCTTCTCACATCCTTGCTCCCGGAGAAAATAGCACCATCTCTTTCTCGACCGTGGTTTCAGTCAGATACTCTTCAAATACTTGGTGTTTCTTGGGATCCTACGACTGATTGATTTCGTGTTCGACTCAATGAAGAATCTTCAATAGCGAAAATCACAAAAATGAAAGCTGTTTCATTTGTTGGGCGCTTATATGAGGTTAGATTACATCAAGTACCATAAACTTCAATATTTTTCTTCAAAGTTTATGGCAAGAAGGATTGCAATACTGACAATGGCATAAACCATAGTCTCCTGATCTCAAAATTCGTTCGAAACAAAACAAAAGAAACAATCCTTCACATAAAAAATAAAAATGGTGAAAATTTATGGAATTAATACGCAAGTAATCAAGGCAATAGTAGAAAATATATCCGACCCATTAACCTACATCTACAATTTGTGCATTGAAAAAAAAAATATGTCCTAATGCTCTAAAAGCTGCTGAAGTCGTACCAATACACAAGGCAAAAGAAAAACACTTATCAAATAACTACAGACCGATTTCTCTTATTTCAAAAATGGCAAAAATATTCGAAAAACTTTTTCATAGCAGATTATTGGATTTTCTAAACAAACACAAGATACTCTCAAAGAAGCAATACGGATTTAGAAAAAACTTAGGTACTAAAGATGCACTTAGTCATATATCTAATTTGATTTACAATAGACTTGATAAAAGTAAACCAATTGCAATCACATTCCTTGATCTAGCTAAGGCTTTTGACACCGTTGACCATCAGATATTGTTACAAAAACTATACAACATCGGTATTAGAGGTAAAGCCTACAATCTTATAAAAAGCTATCTGAATAATAGAAAGCAAAGAGTCAAAACCAATGGCATTACAAGTCAATACAGAGCAGTAAATATAGGAG
>UELU01141046.1:0-13691 GCA_900490025.1 Megastigmus dorsalis | reverse complement strand
GAGCATCAAAGTCCAATGGAGATCGAAAATGACCTCTTGTAATTCAATTCAGTACATTGACTGAATATTTCATTTTCGATCTCCATTGGACTTTGATGCTCAATGCAAATTTTTTTGTTTTTACTATACATATTCATTATTTTTTGTTGTTCAGTAATTAATTGTTTTTTAGATTCATTTTCTATCATTTTAATTTCTTCTGCTTAGAAATTCAATTTTTCTACATTAAGAGTAAATATATGTTTAATACTTTTCCTTATAGGAATAAACGAAAAATCATAGTTTATATTTTCATATAGAAAATTTTACAAAATAGGAAACATTATAATATTGCGAATTTCATATATCTTCAATAAATGCGAACGCATTTGAGAAATATCGAATTGTACAGCACATGGGCATAAATTAAATACAATATAAACAGCAAATACTATAGCAATAATACCATAATCATAATTATTAGATTGTGATTGCATTTTTTCGAAACTAATTTTCAAATTGGCACTATTTGGCAATAATAGGTCTTAAAATTAAAATATTAAATTTTTACTTTACTAATTAACCAAACCAAAACACCATATGCCCCTCAAAGAGAACACATTCAAATTTGATAATATTTTAAAGATCACAACTTATATTTAATTAAAACTAAAATTTTTAAAATTGTATTTATAAAACGTACTTATTTTAAATATTTATATTGAATTAGTTAACCATTAACATTCACCCGAGCGAGCGTTAGCGAGCGAGGTTTTTGCTGCTTGTAAAGTATTATAACGGCAGAGCGCGTTCGAATTCCGGCGCGCGAGCGGAACAGCACATACGAGCAGGCGCGCGCGCGCGAGGAAGAGTCTGAGGGAGAGCCCCGGCAACTCCACCGTTCGAGCGCATCAGAGCCGCGCGCGAGCCATGAGAGAGAGACAGAGAAACGAACTCGCCGTTCGAACGAGGGCCCGAAAAGTAAGTGCGGCTTTTCTTCTTCGCGATCGATTATCCCGTCGTGAAAGCCAGTGCGGACGCGCACTGGCAGACGGTGGCGCGATTAATACAGGCTACTCATCGAATAGTAACCTGTGCGTGAAAAGCGGCCCCGGAGCTTGTTAGCCACGAGCTGAACCTCGTGGCAGGTCCGGGAAATTGCGGGCGCGCGTGTAAGCGAACTCGGCCCGTTCTTCGCAATTGAATTTGTATTTAAAGTTTATTATTTGTTTTTGATTGTTCTTCAAGGCGAATTGGAGTGTATTAGAATCACGTTCTATTGAATATATTGATTTGATTTTATACAATTTAACCGAGTGAGTGTCATTTCGTGACCTCACTCATATTCCTTTTTCCCGCACGCACGAATACCGCCCTCGCCGATCGTGGCGAGATGGCCGGCACTTACGGCTAGAAGAGCCGCTAGGTTTCGCGCTTTCGCGATCCTTTTCACGTGCGAATCTCATACACGAGAGAGACAGCGAGAACAGCTGTCTCTCACATAGAAAAGCCGAAAGGAAAACCTGTCGGCATTGATATCGGCGTCCGGCATAATTCGGAGGTGCGATTGCACCGACGGCTAACATCCGCCCGCACCTCCATCCGCAACGAGAGAGCTCGTTTTTCTTCAAGTTTTGAACTTTTTCCGAAAAAATAGTTTTTTTTTTTCAATCTCTAGTCACTTTCAGGAAAATCCGAACTGATTTGATTCCCCCCCCCCCCTCCCCCCCGAAAGCGTAAATGGCAGAATGACGACCACCAGCGAAGTAAAAACCGACAACTTCGGCAAGCTCTCGCCACCCGATATACGAGCACCTGTATACGGGCGGCTCTAAAAGTCCTCGAAAGGACAGCTCAGAAGAGCCTAAAAAGAAAGAGCACCTTTAAAGCAAAAAAGCATTGCGCACGGACAGCCAAGAGACGTCAAGAGACTCAGGCGAGTGTATAATGAAAAACGAAGATAGAAATTTCACATGATCAGATATGGGCGAAGATCTAGAACAAGCGGTTGAGGAATACATCTTCAATCTCAACAACGGTAAGCTCTAGGAGCATCTGGAAACATTAGAACTCACCGGTTTAGGATCCCGGCTGAAAAAAGCCAGCCGGCTGCATCAGTGGCTGCTGAGTAATTATGCGGCAGAGGACTTCGTAGCGTGTGCGGAGTCAGAAAACCCGATACAGCGAAGAAGGGAGAAACGCTCCACGCTCATCACCAGCCGAAGGGAGCTACGAGGTTATGCAGCCGACGACACACAGATGCCTGGCCCATATCTGCCAGAAAAGTTAGCATCGGATAGCAGGGTGGTAGAAAACCACAATGCCACAGCTCCATGGCCAAACCCGCCAACGATGAGCACGCATGCCACCGATGAAGAGGGCAGTCAGACCAGTGAAATGTCACGAAGACATGACTGGCTCGCGCTGACTGCCACAGACGGCTCGGCATTTCAGGTCCAGCCAGACTTCTCGCTGTGTCTGGCAGACATCATCTCCAGGGTACGAATCCTGCCGGAGAAGGTCGAAGACATGTCTCGAGCACCACCAGCGTCGACCACAAGGGTGGAGCCAGAGCGGACGAGACAAGCCGGCTTTCAAGACACCTTCACCTGTCATTACGAGCATATGCCGAGCCAGATCGATGAGACGAGCTCACCAAGAACAGGGTTCGAGAGCACCCGCCTCCATCCAAACCTGCCACAGAACGACCAGCCGGGGCAGCGTGTACCAAGCCCCGGCAGAGGCTTAGATGATACGAGACATGGGAATGCCTACGCCACAACTGCCAATAATACAGGCGCACCGGCCAACGAAAGGCCCACGGAAGCGCACAGGTACCCGGCCGAGCCAATTCCCTCGCACAGAGGACCCAGCCCCAGTAGACGAGGGAACGACGCGCGACACGGGGTGGAAATGGAAGTTCCCAATGGAGACGAGCCTCTGGAGCACTCAGAGACCATCGACATATTCCTCGGCCGGGTAGAAGACTGCCGCGCCCAAGCGAACGTTTCGGACGAAGAAATGCTGGCAGCTTTGGCAGAGCTACTCACCGGCACAGCCTCCACTTGGTACTAGAACGAAAGGGACAAGTGGAGCAGCTGGTTCGACTTTACAGCGGCAGCCCAACGCTGGTATGGTACCAGCCAACGTTACCAGCAACGCCTGGCGGCAGAAGCCAACACCAGACGCTTCTCACGCTTGCTGCGGACGCGGAGCAAACAATTGAAAGCGAGAAGGCCTTCAGGACGCCGCCTAAGGCAGAATCCACGATATGCCCGGAAATGGCCTATAAAAGGCCAACCACGACGAACACCGAGTCGAAAGTGGCAGCAGTGACCGTGACTTCGCCGACCGCCGCAGAACCAGAATGGATTCAGCAAATCTCCAAACTGATGGATGCCAAATTGCAGGCAGCTCTGAAAACAAACCGGAGCATGGCAGAAACGGGCCCAACGAAAGGAGCAGAGGGCCAATCCAGAAGGAGAAGCCCACCCAGAAGAGATGAAAAGAACAACAGAGGGCGACGCCGAGACAGCGAGGAAAGGAAGAGCAGAGAACGCCCTAGGTTCGACCCCAAAGAACCCATGCGCTGTCACGGCTGAGGTAGGCTGGGTACATGAAAAAGTACTACCGAGACTGTTCGGGATACGGGACGGGGGGCGGATAGAGGAGATCTGTACCGCAACGCCCGAACCTTTCGCCCCACTATCTGCCGAGCCGAGATCTAGAATGGCCCCGGCAGAAGAGCTCCAGCATATCCAGAAGGATACAGTCTCAAAGCAACCGGCAGAAGTTACCAGAAGGGATGAAAAAGGGTAAAAATATCGTCCTGAAGACGAAACCCAATGGTGGCTCCAGGTGTAAATCGGAGACTACCGGCTCAGGGCGCTCTATGATCGAGGAGCCTCGAGTACAGGCATGGGTCCAGTAGGTTTCCAAATAGCAGCCAGTCTGAAAAGACGCCTTCTCCAGACAGAAGTCGGAGAGGTCAGACTGGCGGACGAAAGAAGGAGTCCATTGTGCGCTCACGTACTCTTGCCTTTCAAGCTAGAATGCTTGACGAAGGAGGTAGCGATCCTTCCCAGCCTCGACGAAGAATGCTACGTTGGAGTGAACTTCATTAGAGCATTTCGAGCAGTTTTGGATCCGGACACCGACTAGCTACTCCTGAAGGAGACTGAAGCCTACGCCCTATTAGAAGTGGCCGCCATAGGAAGTGGCGTGGGCGCACTGGCATCGCTAGAAGTGGCAGAGGTATCAGAGGAGGAACTGGCACAGCTAGAATCACTGTTGGACGAGGTATTACGACCGAACGATGGACCTTTTGGTTGCACCCACCTAGCCGAACACAACATAGATGTCGGAACGGCGAAACCGATAAAACAGAAGTATTATCCAGTTTCGCCGAAGGTGGAGGAAGAGATGCACCGGCAAGTCGCCGAGATGCTAATCAAGGACATAATCGAAACCTCATCCAGCAGCTGGCCAAGTCCCAAGCGCTAGAGTGCCTTCGTCCTCGCACGTTTGTAGTTTTTCTGTTAATTAATTTTCTCGCGCATGTATCCGTACGCTCGAGATTTGAGGTGGAGCAACGCACAATTTGGTGAGCCAAGCGACTCAAAAATATTGTAAAGCGTATTGCGTGCCTCTTCAAGGCAAATAGCTAAAATATTATATCATGTGAATTACATTCATAGTAGAATCACTTAAATAAATAGCGTGCCTACTGCGACAGGCTTCTAATATTTCGCTAGACTCTTTCATTATATTTTATTTTGTTACAATGAAATTAGTTGATCAAATTGTTAAGATCAACTCCAAATTATCGAGTGTGAACTTATTTGTATTTATTATTTGATATTGTTGCATGTGTGTGTACGTGTCTGTCTACAACCCGAAACTCAGCTCGAACGTCTCTGGCCGTTCGACCTCACGACTCTGCCTCTGGCTAGTCGAGCATGACTAAGAAAATAGAATTTAATTCAGATTAATTAATCGAGTGGCACTGCTCGAATTTAGAGTAATCACTTTAAGTAAATCTATAAATATAGTGCCTGGCGCCCTGATTTCCTCTGCCTACGCAGATAGTTATTAAAATTTTAAATAATATAACTTATTAAAATTTGGGACGGTAAATCAACCGTCATTTGCCTCCTACTTATACATGCGGGGAAGCTATCGAGTCGCTCCCACACTCAGTCAAATTCCCCCGTTATAATACATATATATTTAAATTTTTTTTTCTTTTTGTGTGATTAGGTCTAGATTAGGACTATGGTATGGATGATGATGGCATGGGATCAATCCTTGTCGATTCGGTCTTTTCAGTGACGGGCATCAGCTCTTAATGGTCTTTGTCGGAATTCCTTCTTTCTCTGGGTCTCTTGTTAAGAGCCAGTTGAAGTAACAACTGCGTTGTGGAATTCCATATTGCTCCTAACAGTTTCAAAGACCAGCCATAGGCTTGATGTAGGGCGTATCCATGCAATAAGGTGTCCATGACTGCCTTTATTGCTTTCAGGATTAGGAATAACCCTATTACTCCTGAAATAGCATTTCCGAAGGTAATGAACTTCGACCAAGTTCTTTCCCAGAAGGACTCGGCCATTCGTTCAATTACGCTTTCGTCTATCAGATGATTGATAGAGAGCCCCTGTTCTTTCATTTAATTATTCTAGCTATTTCGCCCGTAATGACGGCAATGTAACCGGGTTCCTGCATTAAATTGTACGCGAATTCGTCTGGTTTGATGGTAGCTAGTGAGACGAGATTTTTCAATACCTTCCTTTCGATTAAACACTTCTGTAACATAATATCACGGTATAAGCGTTGAATTTGTTTTCGGACGTGGCGCTCCACGTATACAAATTTCGCGTTTACATAAGTGAATATATCTATATTTTCGGAAAGGCTTCCTTTTGATCTTGTAAATGGTGCGTCGTTGTCCGTCGTCTCCGTGATGAATAGTTTTGGGTGTTCTGTTTTAAGGAATGTGTATCCGCAGACTTGTACTTTTCCTGTACTTATCAGGGAAAAAGAGGTGTCTCCAGTTATTACGGTATACAGTGGCCTTGATGTGGATTCGTCCAGATTGGTGGTTTGATGAGCCATACCTTCGTAAAGTGTTTGGTTTTGATCGAAATGACAATTATTACTGGGAGTGTTTTTCCAAAATGTTTGTCCACCCGTGTTATCCATGCACGTTTCTTTGGTAATTTTGCAGACTGTTCCTGACCGTAAGTGTATTTGGTTGTTATTCGTGTTTGTTTGCGCATTGTAGTTGTTAAGCGTTATTCTGACGCTAGCTTGTACGACAACGTTGTCCCACGTGGCGTATGGTTCAGAATATTGGGTGTCGTAGCAGGTACCGTCTTGCTTGAGTGATCCTGCCAGAGTTAATGCTCTGACTGTTGTAGCGTTCCGTATTAACCCGGATATGATGGTGTCGTAACCAACTTTGGCCACTCCGGTATAATGCATGTGCTCGCAACCTTCTCTAGTGATCTCGTCTATATATTCAAGGTGCCCTCCGGCTACTACGGATACATGAGAATGCATTCCGCAATAGTAAACGGTGCGGGAAATTTCGACCTTGCACTGGAGCACTTCTACGGTACCATATTTGGCTATTTGTAATAGGTTTATATAGTTCTGCGTCACTCTAACACGTGGTTCGGTGACGTCGCAGCTTCCTACGTCGAGTAACGATAGTCGGGTTATGTTTAAACCTCGACCCGTACAGTCATATCCTATCATTGTTTCTCCTTTAGCTTGAGATGCCAAGGCTATGAAAAACACTAATATCGGTCCCATGGTCCAAGTATCTGAAATTAAGTATAGTATCGTTTAAGTTTGTTGGGGTGTTTTAGAAATCTGTAACCGTCTGCATTTTCTAGAATGATGTTGCCTCTTTCTGAGATTTCTACTATTTCGTATGGACCGTGATATTGACTGTCGAACTTGTGTTTTTTCGGTTCGCGTAGGACCAGAACTTGGTCTCCTTCTTTAAACGCAATCTCGTTAACATGCTGATTGTAGTAGCGTTTCTCTATTAGTTTGGCTTTATTAAGATTTCCAGCACCCAAGCTTTGTATTTCATGCAGCCTAGTGACTAATTCTATTACGTAGTCGGAGTAGGTTTCGAGTTTTTGTTCTGTTAATAATGATGTTAACGGCCGCGCCGGTTTTCCGAAAACCATTTCGTAAGGCGAGCATTTCGTAGAGATGTGTTTTGAGGTGTTATAAGAGAACATGGCGTATGGTACTAACTTGTCCCAATCTTCGTAATCCTCTATATTATTTTTGAGATATTCGGTTAATACGATATGGCTTCTTTCTAATGAACCGTTGCTTTGGGATTGGTACCTTGTTTAAAAAACTCGTACTTTTGTCAGTAAGGATACATTTTGGTGCGCCATAAATGGCTATAAATTTTGTAGCAAATGCGTGTGCTACTGTGACTGCTTTGATGTCCGGTACGGGGACTGCGATACAATATTTAGTTAACAAACATTGCATAGTCAGTATGTATCGATTTCCATCGGGTGTTGTTGGCAATGGACCAACTGTATCCAGAGCTACCTTTTCGAAGGCATCAAGTGGAGTATCCGTGATGACCATTGGCATCTTAGTTTTCACTCTTGTTAGTTTTTGAACTTGACAGTCTGTGCACTTGCAAACATATTCTGCAACTTCGTTTTTTATGTTGGGCCAGTAAAACTTCTCTCTTATCCGCTTGTAGGTTTTAGTGACCCCTTTGTGTCCACCTATTAAGCTGTTATGTGCTTCCTTGATTATGGTTTTCCTGATTTGTTCCGGCGGAACGATGGTTCTACCATAACAAAGCGATATTTCAATCGGTTGGCCCTCGAATATTTGTTTTAATAATTCAATTAAGCCGTTTTTAGGCAAAATTTCAGTCTCATCGTCGAATCGAGATATTCTTAATTCCTTTATATTTGATTTTTGAATCATCTCTTTGAGATTTCATAATCCCAATTCGATATCTTCGACATTGATTTTGTCTAAATGATGTGTTTTGACAAATATGTGAAATATCTTGTCCTTTCCCTTGTCTGTTACAATGATCTGATTTTTTTGTGGTTTTCGGCTTCGCAAATCCTCTAAATCAAATGCGCGAATCTCGTTTAGAACCTTGCATATTAGATTGGCAAGCTCGCAGTCACCTGACATGAAGTGAGCGTAGTTTGACTTGCGATATGTAAGTGATTCACTAATTCCCTTCAGATCAAATTTGATTTGTGATTCTACCGGTAATGTATCGTCAGATTCATTTTCAAGATCATCTGATATTTCATCAGGTATCGAATCAGATACGGGGAAATTAATTTGAGCGGCTACGTTTCCTCCAGCTGGGTGTTCTTCAGTTAGATCTTCTTATATTTCTTCTTCGTTGATTGGGGATGGCATTTGTAAATTCCTTGGTTGAAAGGTTTGGTTTGTGACGGGCCGATGTAATCGCGGCGGTAATGGGGTAGAGTGTATTCTCGGTGGGGGTATGTTATTTACTGCGTTCTGTTGGTTTTCGGGTTGCAGTTGAACCTGGCTTTGTGAGGTTTCTTCGTCAACCCCTAAATTTTGCAAAATATCGGAGTGTGCGACTTATATTTCCCATATCGTTTGTCTGATATGGTCAACGACGTTTTCTAAATCGTTTAGATTGGCGCTTAGAAAGCTATCATCTTGTAGACTATCGGCTATTTTGGCAAGGGCGTTGTCTTCTTCTTCATCACTATCTTCGTCTGATATACTTATGACTAAGTTTTCATTAGTCACATCGTTTTGGCTTGATGGACCGTCCTCTTCTTCATCTCTGGCTGGTGGAAGATATGCCGGGGGTGTTAACGTACTAGGTAGCATGCTACGTTTTCGCGAAGGGAAGGGTGGTGGTTCTTCTTCGTTTTCTGGCTCCTCATCAATATAAGTATCGGGTTCGTCTGAATCCTAATCATGATCACGAGCGACATTCGGTATTGGATCCGGAATGTCTCGGGATCATAAGCGTCGAGCTATTGGTTCGTCGGTTAATATTGACGCACTTGGTACGGGGGTAGGTCGTGAGTTTTTCAAGGGTCTTCCTCTTTTCCTTACCGGTTGTTCTTCCTCTTTACTTATCGGCAAGACTACCTTTGAGACTTCTGAGGGATTTCTTGATAGCGCATCTGCGTTTAGGTTGGTTTTCCCGGATTTATGTACCACGGTATATTGGTATTCCGAGAGTCTCAATCTCCACCTCACCAGTCTGGAGCTTGGATCTTTTACAGAGTGTAACCAGACTAAAGGCCAGTGATCGGTAACTACCGCGAACTCTCTTCCGAATAAATATGGTCTGAAATGATTTACGCCGTACACGAAAGCGAGGCATTCCTTTTCAGTTGTTGAGTAGTTTTGTTCGGCACTGTTTAACACTCTTGAGGTATAAGCTATTGGTAAATCCCTGCCTATTGGGCCTTGGCTTAAGACGGCGCCTATGGCTATATTAGAGGCGTCAGTGGTGAGAACGAAAGGTTTTGTAAAATCGAAATATTGAAGAATCGGTTCTTGGCATAACGAATCTCGCAAGAATTCGAAGCTTTCTTGTTGTTCTTTACCCCAAGTAAAGTCAACGTCTTTCTTGAGCAGTTCCGTTAAAGGTTTGGCATGTTTAGAGAAGTTTTCAATAAACCGCCGATAATATCCTGCCAGTCCGAGGAATTCTCGAATGTTTTTAGCGTCCTTAGGTCTGGGGAAATTCTTCACATCTTTGATTTTATCCGGGTTCGGACGCACTCCCTTGTCGGAGATTATATGTCCCAGATAACAGACTTCTTTACGCAAGAATTCGCATTTATCTGGTTGCAGACGCAAATTCGCTGATCTAAGCAATTTAAATAATTTTTGCAGTTTGATGGTATGTTCCCGCAGCGAGCAAGCATAAACAACTATATCGTCTATATAGATAAAAACTTCTATTCCGCTTAACCCGGTGAGAGCGATTTTCATCGCTCGTTGAAACTGAGCGGGTGCATTCTTTAGCCCGAAAGGCATTCGGACGTATTCGTAATGTCCGTTTGGAGTGCTAAAAGCTGTCTTGGAGCGGTCTTGTTCGTCCATTAGTATTTGGTGAAATCCGCTTGCTAAATCGAACACTGAGAAGTATTTGGCTCCTCCTAAACGATCTAAAATTTCCGTGATATTTGGGAGAGGGTAGGCATCTCCAATCGTTTTTTCGTTTAATTTCCTAAAGTCTATCACCAGTCTCCACCTTTTATTGCCTTTTGAGTCAACTTTCTTCGGAACAATCCAAAGTGGCGAATTGTATGGTGATTGAGAAGGTTGGATTATTCCATCTCTTAGCATTTGACTCACTTGTTTGTCAATTTCTTCCTTATGAATTGTGGGAAATCTATATTGGCGTATATTTATCGGTTGGTTATCTGTGGTGGGAATTTGATGACTAGTAATATTGGTAGCTGGTAATCGTTCTCCTGGTAAATGGAAGATATCTTGGTATTCTTCCATTATGGGTAAAATACTTTCTATCTCTTTGGAGGATAAATGTTCCAGTCGTAAACTCCTTTTTATGTCGTGTATCGGTTTCGATTTTCCGGTTGCTCCTCATATGAGTAGGGGAAATCGCGAAAGTCATCGATGGTATTTTCTTCTTCAAATGGGTTTATTGTTTGAGGTGAAATTTCCACTCTTACGTCGCGAGTGCGGGTGTTTACAGCGAACACGTAGCACTTACCATCGCGGTTGGTTACGACAGCATTTCCTAGGTATACGCCGTCTGGTGTGTCAATTTTCTCTAAGTATCCTTCCTGGATATCTGGGTTTGTAATAGGTAGTTCTATTACCTGGGGAGTCCTTGCCTTGATGATGTACGTTCTCTTGAATTGTTGTTGTTGGTGGGTGCGTATGAACGGTATTGGTTTGATGGGGTTATTTATTTTTACTAGGGTTTTATTGAAAAACGAAATTTCGGCTTGCTCGGATTCGAGAAAGTCTGTACCTAGTATTCCATCACAATTGTCCGGTAGGTGGGTATCGGTTATGTAAAAGTCTATTGGTCGGTCTTGTATGTGTAGAGTGCAAGAACCGAGAGTCGCCATTCGGTTTCCTGTGATTCCTAAAAGGTTTATGTTGCCATATTGATTTGTCTCGATTTCATACTTCAGAGCCTGAGGTTGTACCAGGTTCACATCCGAACCTGTATCGATTAAAAAGTTTCCCCAAAAGCGTCTTAATTCGGGTATTTTTAATCTTACAACGGGTACTGAAGCATCTACTTTCGTGATCCCGACCCGTTTGGTGGGGTGTTGAAGGTCACGGTGCGCGTTTTGTTTTGATTTTGGCTCGTCGACGCGCTGTCGCGGCGAGCCTCTTGGTAGTTTAAAGGGGGTCTAAACGGGGAGGGGGAACGTAGTCTTGGTGCGAATGACTCGGTTCCATTTTCACTCCTGTATGTTGTTGAACTATTTTTATCGGGCGGACCGCGATACGGTGATTGCTCGCGAGTATTGGCTCGGTACTCATACTTTGGGGTGATGTCCCTCCTAATTTGGTTTTCATATACTTTTCTATTGTCTTCGTTTCGGTAGCTGCATCCGCTTCGGTTATCTTCTGCTAGTTTTGAATCAGCTCGTCCGAAATCTTCTTTTCTTCTTAATATCTGCTTAGGGGGCGGGTTTGAATAATTTTCGGCTCTTGGGTCAAAAAGTTTTCCGTAAGGGCTCGGAGATCTACTATATTCATATGGAGAGAAATTATCTTGGGACGGACCCGGTGACTCGCATCGGTAGCTACGGTACCGCGGCGGTGACGGCGTGTCTCTACGCGAGAAGCATGAGTGTTGTGGGCCCGCGATGGTACGTTGACGGTTTTCGACTTGTCTCTCAAGGCGAATAGCTGTCTCGTACGCTACTTGTAGCGTTTGCAGGGCGCTTAGAGTGACGCCATAACTGAGGTCATCTCTAAGTCCCTTACTAAAACTTTGGATCGCCATATCTCTCAATATGGGTGAATCCTCGTTATTATCCCGTCCGTATTCATTAATTAAAGCAGCCTGTATTGATGCCACTATCTTCTTAACTCTGAGGTAGAACTCAGTTACGGTTTCTTCACGGTACGGTATCCGGACGCTCTGTAGCTTGGTACAGAAGTCGGAGTACTTTTTCAGAGGGGAAAAATATTTCTTTAATTCTGTAGTTAATTGTGCTACAGTATTTATTCGGACTCCGTCGACGCTGTCACGGGCTAAACCTCGCAGTTTTGCCCTAACGGCGTTCACGAAAGCCGCTTCCTGGTCTTCGCCAATCAAGGCTTTGTCATTCTCCACGTCTTGTATGAACGAACGGAGCGGAAGGTTTTTTCCATCGTAAAACGGTACATTTAACGTAACGTTTTGCATGGTCAGACCCAATGACATGGTGTTCATTGTTTGCACGAAAATTGGCTTTGCTTCGCGTCCATGTTGTATTTATGTTATTTCTTTATTTACTCAAGTTTTAAATTTCTGAATGCCTGTTCTAATTCGTTTAAAGTAGTTTTTAAACCGGGGGATCGGGGCTCTATTACTTTGATTATTTGAGTTTGTATTTCGTTATTTTTCTTTAGATATTTTATTAGACGTTTATTTGATGTTCTTAGGTCTAGATTTTCCTGGTGTAGTTCGACTAATTTTTCTTGCAGTATTTTTATTACGTCGTGTAAACCGGAGACGGTTATCCAGCGCTCTTCCTCCGATTCTTCTATTTCTTTTAATTTCTGTTTTATATAGGCACCTTCGCTGTGCGATATATTGTTGTTAAATGGTGAAAATAACATGGAGGTTAGGCGTTTAACTAACCTACAGGTGATTCACTCCTTTGATTCCAGTATGCGCAGAAAAGGTCGTTCAAAATAATCGAGGCCCGACTCGGTTTTTTGTCCTGCCACAAAACTATATTGCCTAAACCAGAAATATACGTCGTCGTGGACTTGGTTGTTAATAAAAAACCCGTTTTTGTCTTGTCCGAAATAGCAGTAAGTGTAGTCGGTAGATCGGATTCGATACGCAGCAAGAGCTATTTCACGCAAATAGAGACTAGTCTGTTGATAAAAGGTCGCAGGGTATATATGACCGCCCGATGACTCTAAATATCGCAACGTTTTTCCCTGAAATTCGATAGTTTTTTGTGTTCCTGAGGTAATACCGTTTATATGTGAAAAGTAGACCCGTACGTGCTCTTGGCTTTCGCTTAGTTGTTCGAAGGCTTTAACTAGTGTATGACAAGATATGTAATGATTATCAAAAACGGTTGTTTCTGCTAAAGTTTCTAGCTTCATTTAACCGAATGAAACTAGAATTCGCGAATAGCTAAATTGAAGTACGCCTCAGTATTTTAATTTAGTCTTATGAACGGAAAATGGTAACGTGGCGGTCAGTATGGAAATCAACAACTTATGCAATAAAATATTCTACGCGCGGGTGCGTAACCGAAGGTTATTTCATATAGAAAAACTTTAGATTAGGGTATAAAAACTTTATTCGCGATCCCGGTGTCAGGTCATTAGATCATATATATATATATATATATAAATGTGAGAGAGTATTGACAGTATCTAAGATATACTTATATAATTATAAAAACATGAGATACTCGCTAAATATTTGAAATAAAATCTATAGATCGCATGCCAATCAGATTTATGAATGACCGATATATATATAT
>UELU01141043.1:0-13699 GCA_900490025.1 Megastigmus dorsalis | reverse complement strand
GCTTCTATTTCACTATAGTCATCATACACTGTTTTATCTAAATTATTATCTACATTTTTTTCGTGCACTATTTCGTTAAGTATTTCTTTTTTAATCAACTCTCGGTTTTCACTTTTTAATTGTGCTATAAATTCACACGCGGCAGTATTCAGCACTCCATATGGCAGGTTTGAGGTTAGTGCAAAGTTTGGATGGTCATGGCATATAACAAAAGTGTTACTTAGGAGTTTTACTGGGCTTCCTGCATTGTATTTTGCAACAAACTCACTTGTATGAAAAAAGTTTCCACACACGATACAAACTACTGCTCCTACTTTAACGTTAGGATGGCACTTGTAATGTTTATTAAGAGAGACGTCGGGCGGTTCGTTACCTCCCGACGCCATGATGGCAACTGAAGGCTCTTTAATTTTATTAATGAAAAGAAAAGACAATTTCCTGGTCGATCTGTGCAAGTATCGAAGCCTTGAACAAATTATTTATCATTTTCTCTGCATTCTTGGCTCTCTTCGTACGTGAGCATAATGCCCAGCTCAGTCTTTCTCCTTGTGAAATTGATTCTTCGTTACCTTTAGACTTTTTAACTTCCTCGAAATTCTCTATAATTTTCGGATAGTTGGGGCCGTCATCAAAAAATGCATCGTAAGGTGGTGGACGTTCACTTTCCTGCTGTTATTGCACCGTGTCCATTTCGCTCGTGAGCGCTTCGTTTTTCCTGTGATGCTCGTTCTCTTTATCCTGACGCTGCTCTTCCTTTCGCTCGCCTCTTATCTGTCGCGGTCTTCGCATTTCGTCGAAGTCGAGATTGCTTTGTAGTAGATAAAACGACTCGTGGGTTTGCTGTGAGCTTGCGTCTAACGCTTCGGGCTCTTCAGGTGCCGGATCATTTTGCCTGTCCGGACTTGCTTCGTTTCGCGCTCTGCTTGTTTTCTCTTTGTCTTCTTTTCTATCTGTCTCCCATATGTCGATCTCCGCCCCCCTTTTTCCCGTTATACTCTCGCTCTTTTATATTAACTGTGAAGCGTACTTCGAATTTGTTCTCCGTTTATTTTTCTATCTTGTCCTGTGTTAATTTTTTCTCCTCATTGTTTTCTCCTTTTCTCAGATGCTCTTTTAATGCAGCTAGCGGATCGCTCGCTGAGCGTCTCGGAGGCTCGGGTGCCTCCTTAATCGGGCCCAGCTCCGGCGCGCTCGTATGCCTCGTTGGCGTGCTCCAAGGTTTGAGAGATAGTAGCAGATCTTTAGCTTGCTCAGCATGCTTCTTTTTATCTGTTTTGACTGCTGTCTGCAATTCTTTTTCCGATTCCTTAGCTTTGGCATGGTGCTCGGTGAGAAAATCATATGAAGTTTTCGTGATTTCTTCGCTCAGCTCAAACCGCGCTTTCTTGCGTGTAGCGAGGGTGGACAAGCTTTCTTTCTTGCCCCTGATCTCCCTTTTTTTTCCAGGCAAATTCCGTCTTTGGCCATTTTTTTGGCTAATTTTTCTCTTTGACCATATAACTCAATTTTTCTTCTGTTTGGGCCTCGCTTATCAGAGACTTTGCGTCAATTTTCTCTAATGCTCTTTTTATCGGACGATGTTTTTTCCGCATGGTCAATCTTTTTCTTTTCTTTTTTCGTACCGTTTTTGTTTTTTTCGCGCCACTCACAGATGAGCTTTTCTCCAAATTTTCCGTCTCTTCCGCCGTTTTTAGCGATTTGTGCGCTCTCGGATTGATGGAGCTGTTCGAGTCTGTTTCAATTTTTTCTTTGTCTTTCGTTTTCGCATTTCTTCCCGCTCTCGTGACGAGAAGCTGGGCTGGTGGTGTTTCAAGATCAGGCTCTTCTCCCTTGTTTTCCTGCCTGCTCGCTAGTTGATAAAGTTCGCTGCGGGTAAGTTCCGGATTATTTCCCCCCTCTGCAATCACTGGATTACGTGAGAGCGCGTCGGCGTTATTTAGTTTGCCTGGGCGATATATTATGTCGAAGTTGTATCCTCGAAGTTCCGTTTTCAGCCTGTTGAACCGCAAATCTGGTTTTTTTCGTCGTGTGATAGTGTTTTAGAGGCTCAGGATCGGTAACTACCGTGAATTTTCGGCCATATAAGTAAGATCTAAATTGCTCCTTTGCGAACACTATTGCCAGAAGCTCCTTGTCATATGTCGGGTAGCGAAGTTCGCTACCTTTCAGGCATCTCGAAGCATATTCGCATGGCCAATCTTTGCCAACTTCTCCTTGAATCAGAATTACGCCTATCGCGTAATCCGACGCATTCGTAGTGACGATGAATGGCTTTGAAAAAGCGGGAGCCGCTAATACTGGCTCGCTGCACAGTGCATTTATTAATTTTTGAAACGCTTTCTCTTGCTCTTCTCCCCAGCTGAATTTTGCATTTCGCCTTAGTAGTTGCGAAAGTGGGTGCGCTATTTTTGCATAGCCCTCGATAAACCGGCGATAATAGCTTAAGAGCCCCAAAAATTGCTTTATTTTTTTCGTGTTTGTTGGTGTCGGGTATTTTCATACCACCTCCATCTTTTTGGATACGTTTTTATCCGTCCGTCGCCAACTATGTGTCCTAAAACGCGAGCTTCTCGTTTTAAAAATTGGCATTTTCTCGGCTCGATCGTCATATTTGCCTCCTCTAGTCTTTTAAGAAGTCTGCGAAATCGCGTTCCGTGTTCTTTTAAATCTGTTGCAAAGAACATGATGTCGTCTAGGTATACTTCCAGCTCGCGCCCTTGCAAGCCTGCAAGTGCGAGGGACATCGCTTTGAGAAATGTGTTTGGTGATTCACTGAGTCCCATTGGCATTCTTTTGTATTGATATTGGCCGTGCGGACCCGCAAAAGCCGTTTTGTGGCTGTCTGCTTCATTTATTTCCACTTGATGAAAACCCTGTTTGAGATCGATAACCGTGATGTATCTTGATACCGCTAAGTGATTTAAAATATCGCACTGGAATGGGAGCGGGTGGCAGCTGCGAACAGTTATTTCATTTAAGAGACAAAAATCCGTGACCACGCACCAGCGCTTATTTCCTTGCGCGTATGGCTGTTTTGGTAGGATCCATGTATTCGATGAATATTGAGACGCGGATGGCTCAATAATTCTTTGGTTTAATAATTTGTCGATCTCGATCTGCATTTGCTCCTTTAAAGCAGACGGATACCTGAAGTGCTTCGCTTGCACCGGCTTCCATTTTATGTTTTATCAAGTGCGTTGCGGGTAGCGGTTCTCCTTCCAAGCCGAACACATATGGTTTTTCACGAATTAACTCTCGAACGTGCTCCATTTCCTTCTCGTTGCAGTCGGAAGTGTCTATTAGCTGCATGATTTTCTCTGTTCTTTCTTTTATCTCCTCGCACTTATCGCTCTCATTTATTTCAAACAAGCGCCCTATGAATGCTTTCGATCCATCTTGTTGATTCGTTTTGTCGTCCACATCGACAGTTTCAAAATTTTTCTTTTCTGCCGTTATGCAATCAATCAGGTTCACTTGAGGAACCTGTATTTGCACCTCTTTCGCCCTTGTGTACATTCAGCATAGATTTTTCCGTCCCGATTTTCTCCAATAAACTTTCCAAATAAAATGCCCTCTCCTACATCTTGTAGTGGGACCCAGTCAACTTTTGTGTCTCTGTTTTTCACTCTGGCATAGGTGATTCTGCGCATCCTGGGGGGGGAATTTTTCCTTCGTTTAAAATTATCTCATTCTTTTTTGCATTTATCCGAAGTTATCGGGGACCAGATGCATTTCACATGCAGTATTGAGCAGTTTTATTTCTGCTTTGCCTGTTGTAGGCGTTTCCCCCGCTTTGATGCCTCTAATTCCTATGCTTGTTTGTCTGTCCACGTAGATACTTTTTCCCAGCTGGTTTTCTTTTATAATTGAAATATCTGCTCCTGTATCAATTAGGAATGTAGCCCTCTCATTTTTTAAATCTTCGCTCTCCAGCGTTGCTATTGGCGGCTTGAGGCCGATGGTCGCGTAACGTATTTTTCCAAATTTTCGTTTCGGCTGCTCAGCTGATTTTACTGGAGGCCTCGCCCGCTCGGCGCCTGAGGACTGCGGCGAGCGCTCTCGGAGTTTAAATGCTTCTTTACGTTTTGTATGGCCTGCGCGCGTTCTTTCTGTCGCGCTTGGTTCGAGTTTCCTGCATTAGTTCTTGGATTTCTGTTTGCATAGTTTTGATTGTGTCCTGTTCCCCTATTATTATAGTTGTAATTTGTGTCTCTATTTCTGTTTCGATAATTTTGATTCCTGTTGTCGTAGCCCTGGAATCTGTCATTTGTAAAGTTGCTCCGATAAGTATTGTTGTTATTATTGTTCATAAAATTCTGGCTCGCGCCATTTCCTCCAAAACGACCTCTGTTCGCCTGCAATTTGCCCGAATTGACGTCATTCTGCAACATTCGGCATTCTTTTGAGTCATGATTCAAAATTCCGCAGTAACTGCATTTTTTCTGTATGTTATTTTTTCTGAAGCAGTTCGTTTCGTTGCGGTTATTCATTCTGCAATAGCCACATGAAAAGGGCGCGCTCTCGTTGCCAATCTGTTTACGCGGTGTCTCGTTTCTGCCTCTTCTTTCCAAGTCTCTCTCCGCTCGGTACTCTCGTTCTAACGAGCGCGGCTGGTTCGGCTGTTTGCATTCGAAGTCTATTGCAATCGCCGCCGCTTTACTCAGCGAGGTCGGCCTTTCGCACCTGACTCTCTGCTCTAGTCTATCTGAGAGTCTGAACAAGAAATACTGTAATGCGTCTCTCTCCGCGCATAATTTGCCGATTTGCCTTTCTCCCTCGATCAATCCTGATGCTGACTTGTATATTGTGAGCACCCTGATCAATAAGTTTTCCACTCTTAAGCCGTAACTTACTTCTTTCAGATGAGTCATTATTTCCTCTGCCATGCTTGCTCTCTTGTACTAAGTAGAGAGATCGCTTAGAAGTCTCTCTACTGATGAGTATTGCGTTAGCCGCGCTGTGTAGCCGACGGCCGCACGCCCCTTTAATTTATTTCCAAGCGCATAGATGATGCCAAACGACCAAACGTTTCAAGCGTGTCTCGTACAACTGCGCTGAACAGCGGGTACTTGTCTGGAGTTCCATCAAATTCCGGGATATGGTTGATTGCCTGGTAAAGTGCAACCTGGCTCACTTGATAGTGAACTTATTGGTTCATCTGTGGCTGCGGTGCCGCATAAGCGAATTGATGCATCGCCGCCGGTGCTGGTGGTAAATGTACTTGTTCCTGCGGCCAAGCTACCTGCGCATATGGTTGTCTCCGACTATGCGGCTCTGTGCACAGCGGTGGTGCCGACGCTGGCGGGGAGCCGAAATATGACTGCTCTGTCTGTTGTAGCCTCTGGTCTGGGACTTGCGCGTTCGGCGTCAGCGTAAATCCTAGGGCTTGCACTTGCAGTAGCAGGTCCATGAACGGGGTGTTGTTTGGCACACTAGTCGAATGCCTGTCTGCAATTTCGCTCCCCTTTTGCGTATTAGCCGGCATACCCATGCCGCGTTGTTGCATGACTTCTGCGTTGCATTCTCGCAAAAATCGTTCTGTGTACTATACTGGAATTCTGTTCCAGTCGTTACCTGCTTCTCTGGCCGCTTTCCCTCCTGCTAGCCCATGTACGCCTTGCATTTTCGAGGCCCGATTGATCTCTGCTGCTCTCCTGTTTTTGTCGTTGTTATTCTCTATTTCTTCTGCACGGTGTGATTGTCTGTGTGAGATTCCTCCTTTTTCCATCGTCTCATAGAGGTCTTCCTCGGAGCGGTCGTGGCGGAACTTATTATAGTTATAGATACCCTCTTGAATCGCTGCTCTCGTTTTTTCGTCGTATTTATTTAAAAATCGTTTATGTTCGTCCGTATTAGCGTTTGCGTGTCCGTAATACGTGTAATCATCCGAAAGAGTCTCTTCACTTCTGTCGATGATTTCTAGTCAGAGGGAACGTGCGCGGTCCCTCCATTTCTCGCGCTTCGCACTTAAAAACTTGTCACTTTTTGATCTCGAAAACATTCGAGCGAACGCCATTTTTCTCTTATTCTATTTAAATTTTTAATGTAATAATATTTGCTTACCCGCGTTCCCTACTTCAACACGGGGGAGCTGGAAAAACCTCCCTCGGACGAGATAAACCCATGGGGACGTAATTTATTAATATTGAAGGAAAGAAAAATTTGACCTACCTTAGCGCTGCTATTTGGACTGCGAAGATCGCTGCGAAGATTGCGATGCCCTTGGTCATCCTTCCTCTCCTTCCGTCCTGTCTGATCTCTGGTTTCGATTGATTCTGTGAGGCGCCTTGCCCGATGAAATTTTTATTTGATGAAATGAAAGTGAAAGATTTAATAAAAAAAAATTGCCGAGATAACCATGCGCTCCGTGCGCTTGCCTCTCGAACACCGCACACTTAGCACCAATTGTTACGTAGGGCTGGGACGCTCGGTTCGGGGTCGGTTATCCAGCGTTTGAATAATAAAGACAGGTGTTCGATATAACTCGTGTACTTAGTTGGTTAGTTCGCGAGAGAGATGTGGGTCGCGTCGCGGTGTCGTCCAGACTCCTCGAGTCGCCTTCCTCGTGGCTCGAGCTAGACTCCGTTTCCGAAGTCTGTCCACCTGGAGGGAGGTTGGATCTTCTCACGCGAGTCAGCAGGATCGTCTCCGACGATCCCGCTTATCTCGCGCGAGAGTCCAATTCGGCGGAGGGCAGGTATCAAGTAGGCGCTGGCTGCACGTGGAAACGCAGCAGCCAAGTCGCATACGTGACAGAACTCATCTCCATGTATTTTTTATCGTTGAATACGAATATGGCCCTTATTTTACATGATTACATTTCGGAATGTCCCTAACCGCAAAAAACTGCAAAAATGTGCAGTTTTACATGATTTGGAGACGCTTAAGACATGAAAAAACTTCAATGTTAACTTATTTCCATGTATTTTTCACCGCTAAATACGAGAATGCCCTCAATTTTTCCTCATTACATTTTAGAACGTCCCTAACATCAAAAAACTGCAAAAATATGCAGTTTTACGTTATTTAAAAAAGCTTAAGACATTAAAAAATTTCGATGTCAACTTATTCTTCAGCGTCTGTAAATATCGTAAAACTCCATATTTTTGAAGTTTTTCGAGTTTGGGATGCTCTGAAAAGTAATGATGGAAAATTAAGGCCATATATGTATTCAGAAATGAAAAATACATGGAAATAAGTTGACATCGACATTTTTTATGTCTTTAGCATCTGTAAATCTCGTAAAACTGAATATTTTTGCAGTATTGTGAGGTTAGGGACGTTATGAAATGTAATGATGAAAAATAAAGGCCATATGCGTATTCAGCGATAAAAAATACATGTAAGTTGAAATTGAAGTTTTTTATGTCTTAAGCGACTCTAAATCACGTAAAACTGCATATTATTGCAATTTTTTGAGGTTAGGGACGTTCTCAAACATAATGATGAAAAATTAAGGCCATATTCGTATTCAGAGATGAGAAGTTCATAGAAACAAGCTTATACCAATATTTTAAAATTTTGTAAGAGATTGTTAGCAACTCATGTCTACTCCCTCAGAGTGATCTACGCTACTTTCAGCCGCCATATTGAAAATTTCGATATGAATTTCAAAAAATGCCATTAGGAATTCGAAAGAGTATAGTTTAAGGAAAATTTTGGTATAACTTATGTATCAATTTATTGTGTTGAGTTTTGGGCAACTCGCTGTGCCCGTTAACGTGAAACGTCTCATATATACATATAAACCCGAGTTAACTCTGAACATCACAGAGGTATATTCGTTTCTACTAAACCATATCGAGGAATTTCATACGGAAACAACCAGGCGGAACTCATGACGAACACAAACACAATCAATTCATAATAGAAAAACTACAGCCCTTAAAAAACCATAAAAGAGAATTAAGCACCACGCACTATACACTTTATGGTGGATTTACTATACAAATACTTACTGTTACCACTATTACTATACGACTTATACTACAATACAGAAAGAGCCGCGCCAGCAAATCCTCCTACTCTGCGGTAATAAACATGGTCAAACAAAAACCGACGGTTCCTAGTCGAAACGCTTCCCGAACTGAAAATGCGATACAACCGACAGCTTCCGACAAAACACACAACCTACCCCAACAAGAAGCGAAACTTAACTATTGAAAGGACATACCTTCTCAAGACAGTACTTAACGCGTTATCGGGACGATAACCTTTTGAGAAGGGGAGGGCAGAACCATGACAAAATATTTACTATTAAAGGCACAAACAAACGATGGCAATCCCAAACAACTGCGTACTAGTGCCTCATGACCAAAATGCACCCCTTTGGGAATTGGTCAACCTGCTAGAAAGCTATGAGAGGATCCAGAACATCAAATATCCCCACCAAAACCCGAAAGTACAAAGAACCGGACACTAACATCTACTGAGAAACCATTGACAGAAGTACAGGAAAACAACAGACTATTCTGTATACTGTCACAAGAAACTAAACAAACAGACCTATTTCATTACTCTATACAATACGGGACTATGGACTACTGCTATACTACAACAGGAGAGAACGGCAACGGACACTCCGGTTACATAGCCTACATACACACCGACGACGCGACAAAAGCACTACAACACAAGGGATCACCCTACATAGCCAAAAAAGCAAAACTACAAACACTATCACAGGGCACACTCTCACCACCACCAAAAACCTTCCACGAGCCATGTAAAAACTGGGTATCGATGAGGACATTACACCACCACAACCAAATATGAGAAAAACAACGCCACCTAAGTGTAGAACTTGGGAGTTTTGAAGTCAGACACTTAATACCATCACCAAAACCAATTAACTGCAACCCGACGAACGACGAAACCGACCCTATCAACCACCATTCCCCTAAATCCTACGACGTAAAAGTCATCGCAGCCACAAAACTCAGATCTCCGAGCCCGTTAGTCATCGACGAGGCAGCAGGAATAAACGCGAACCCGCTCCAAGGAGTCCTCTGGGACTCCACCGAATTGGTCCCTGTGCCAGATATAAGACGAAGACCCAATAAAACAAACACGACAGCTACGACCGCGGAGATCGAGGATTTAATCTCAACTATATCTATATATTATCAATATTATATATTGATAATATATAGATATTATCAATATCGATATTATCAATATCTATATTATCAATATAGATATTGATAATATAGATCAATATCTATATTATTGATAGGTGAATAACCCTCACCTTAATGAGGGTAGATCCTACAAATGACGTTACGAAAACCCCCTTCTAGCTCAATCGCCAATACGAATAACCACTAATTCATTAATTCCTCCACAGAAACCACCACCACCATGGACGAAATCCATAGAGTGATCCTATGCCCCGACGACCCTCTGGGTCTCCTTATAAAATAAAAGACCACAGACTTAGGGAGGATAACCTCCGACATCAGTAAACTGGTGCCGATCAAGTCGGCCCAGGTTTTGATCGACATCAACGGAGAGCCAGTCTCCGTTGAAAAAATCAGGACAGACGCAAAAAACATGGACAAACTCAGTAACCACCTCAGGAACCACAGGAAGACAGCGACAACGACACCACCGGAAAACAGTACGACCACTACACATCAACCACCGCAAGAAACAAGTATGACGGCTGCAACAAAATCAAGGCTGTCCCAGGCTTCCGAACGGACGAATACGCGGGTCATGGAGGACGAGACCGGACGGAGGATCCACGTACTCCATCCACCCAACAAAACCAAGGCGCAGATGTACGCGGACATGACCAATTTCAGATTGGTCGAATACATCAGAGCGATCCAAGCGAAAGGGCGGTCACACCGCGTTCATATGCTTCTTCCACCCAAGGAGAGTGGAACTATCCCTCCACCACCTAGCCAAGGAATATAAACCACGATAGATCACCCCGCGGGTACTGATAGAGTATTCAGGGCCCCTGAAGATCGCCCACTACGAGTGCGGAATTCTCGTGGGATCGCCGGACTTCTCTTCCCATTTGGAGATCTGTCAATACCAACACCCGACGGTACATAACCAACCACCTACACCCAGCGAAGAGGAGCACACTTCATTAACACCACCAGCACTAGAGGGAGAGTTCGGAGTGGGCGTAGTTTCCGACCCACTAGCACACGACCCCGAGTACTTCTCATGGGGCATGACAACCACGACACAACCACCACAGGATGTTGTGCCTTAACGTTCTGTCTCCGACTCGGAAACACGCGAGAGATATTTGTTAACCAATTAAGATGTACAACATATCTAATAAATAAATAAATTAGTTATTCCGAACCACTTGTTATCATTTCCGACTCTTATCGCCCTTCGTTCGGAGTTTCGTTGTCAATTGTAGAACTCGGAAGAGTTCTTGCCAAAATATCCGGGAGGATATTTCGATTTTACTAAATACAAGTATGGTTCTGACTGCTCGTGAACTTTCAATTGGTATATCTCGGAGAAGAAAAATCGTATGTAGGTGATTCAGAATGAATTTTGAAGGGTCCGTTGAGTATTTCTTAATACCAATTGCTGCTAAAATAACACAACCCCACAAAAAAAAATTGAAAGTCCCAAAAACTTGACCATGGTAGTTATATGTTTTTGGGGTCGCTGATTCCGAATCCGGGAACAGTTTAACCCCATCGGATCTTGGTCAAGGTCATTTCAAGGTCAAATGTACAAAATTAGCGGTAACCAAGGTTTAACAGTACATACATATGTTTTTGGGGTCGCTGAATCCGAATCCGTGGTTCGTTTGACCCCATCACCTCTGGGTCAAGGTCATGTCAAAGTCAAATGTACAAAATTAGCGACAACCACGGTTTAACAGTACATACATATGTTTTTGGGGTCGCTGAATCCGAATTCGTGGTACGTTTGACCCCGTGGCTTAAACCCTAAGCCCTTAAATCCTAAACCCTTAAACCCTAAACCCTTAAACCCTAAACCCTTAAACCTTAAACCCTTAAATCTTAAACCCTAAACCCTTAGTTAAGTACATTCAAATTGGTTAGAAGTATATGCAATTCAATAAAATACCCATAAAAATTTCAAGCCCATTTTTTTTTTTTTATGGTAACGAACTATTTTATTGTCAAATGATCTACGAAGTGGATTACGCTTCCGCTTATTCGATGTTGATGGTAGATCTCGTTTCAACGACCAACAGTAATCTGCTAACATATTTATATCCCATCTTCCTTGGTACCTACGCTCCATTTCCTTCATATCTTGGTGAAATCTCTCTCCCTGCTCTTCGCTGTAATCACCTAGGTTTCTGGAAACTCATCTATATGGGAATATAAAAAGTGTAATTTTAGATTCATTAATCAGCCTTAATTTTTGTAATTATTTACTAAATTTAATACTATTTGTTGGTAATTTTGGCACTTATGATTTCCAAGAAGATTTTGAATTACCTCCTTGAAACATAACCATGCTTCTTTCTCTGTATGATTCATTTTCGTAACTAAAATTTCATCATTTATCATCCTACGAATCTGAGGGCCATCGAAAATTCCTTCATTTACTTTGGCATCAATTAATTTGGGAAACTGACTTCGCAGATTCTTAAAGCAGTTACCATCTTTGTCTAAAGATTTTATCCATTGTTTCATAAGTCCCAATTTAATGTGTAGAGGTGGTATTAGAATTTTTGATGAATCAACAAGTGGCTTTTCTTTTATATTCTTAGAACCCGGTTCGAACGTTTCTCTTAGGGGCCAGAGACTCTTTATGTAATGATTGTTTCTATCCCTACTATCCCATTCACATAAATAGCAAGGATATTTTGTGAATCGCGATTGTTGCCCTAAAAGTATTGTTATGATTTTAAGATCCCCACATATTTGCCATTTATGATCATTATATTTTATTCGGTTTAATATTACTTCCATGTTACAGTACTTTTCATCCAGTATTACCGAATATCCTATGGGAATGGCTGCATAAACATTTGTATTGTGTAATAGAACAGCTTTTAAACTTCTCTTCGACGAATCGATGAACAATATCCACTCGCTGGGTTTCTAACATCCATGTTTAAAGCGATTCATCAACTCAACTATATCTTTGCAGTACACTAAGGAAAATTCTTCATCGTGAGCGAAATAATCACGATACTCCTTATTTTTGTCTCGGTAGTAAGAAACTTTAATTTTTCCAGCTTCATTAGTATTTTGTTTCAGCCATGAAGCCAAGTACTCTGCCCCATCTTTTGGTAGGCCCAAATCGCGTATGAGATCATTCACTTTTTCTTGTATAAGTGGACCTTTTTCGTTCTTAGCATTATAGGTAGTGTATTCCTCGTCACTTGTATCACTCGCACTAGCAACGTTACTGTCTTCATCAGGCGATTTTTATTTTTCCGCAATAACATCTTCTTCAGGTTCTCTCTCCAATTCTTCTTCTACGATTTCATCTTTATTATGTCTTTCTAAATTTTGCTCAATATCCATACTTTCACTGATGCAGATATCCTCTGAATCTTCTCTTTCATCAATTGGCGATTCATATATAGGTTTTGTAACACTTTCAACGTTAGCGTAATTAATTTGCGACTTGTTACTATTACTAAGTTACTACTACTAAGTAAGGATAGTTTTTGTTACATTTGTAGCAAGTGTGAGACCCCAAAAAATAGAAGAAAAATCAGTCAAAATATTAAAAAGCAGTATGAGAAAATGTTTGACTTAGAAATGAAAAATGATGAAATTGATTGGGTTCCTAAAATCATACGCGCCTTATGTAGGAAAATGCTACAAATTGGCAAAAATGGTAATATTGAAGTAAAAATGATAGTGCCTACGATATGGAAGGAACCTTGTGGGAAAGAAGATTGTAATTTTTGTAATACAAATTTGCATGGAGTTAGGGTGAATGCACCGGTTTTGGCCACTTTAAGAATTTTCGCATGTTTTAAATCATTTTCTTTTTAAACAGAAACATTAAATACGAAATTAGTTGGTATTAATCGATTTTTTAATACTTGTAATATTAAAAGCAAACTTTATATAAAGTAAAAAACTTATAAAAAAATTTATATTTAAATAAAAAGTCTAAAATTCACTTTTTCCCGGTTTTGGCCATACATGCACCAGTTTTGGCTATGTTTGGTTCTAGTTTTGGACATAGGAAAATAAATGGAGATAAAAAATGTAATAAAATTAAAAATTGATACTGTAGAACATTTTTTTATACAATTTTATAACTGTAAATTATAAAACACTTTGTATTTAGTGTTTATCATAGTAATCTTGCTATTAAATATAAAATACAATATATTAAATATATTAAATATTAATACAATATATTAAAAATATTTAATAACATTTAAATAGACTTTCTTAAAATAAATATTCATTAACAGTGCGTAATGAAATAGTTTCATTACATTCTTAGAGTTGCACTTAAGTAAGTATACAACATGCTTATAATATTTCTTGAAAAACAATATAAAGAATATTATTGCTTAACTTTTTTTTTTAGGTTTCTTTGCATTTGAAGAATTTTGTTCTTTCTTTTCTTGTTTAATTTTTTTTGCTAATAATTTAATTTGATTTGCTGTTTCTTTTTTTTCCAATCGTATTTTCTTCGCTTGTTCTTTCTTTTGTATCTCTATTTCTTTTTCCTCTTCTTTGGCTTTCATTGCATTGATCCATTTATC